>JAVFBW010155855.1:0-11948 GCA_034783835.1 Mopalia ciliata
ATTTTTATAATACTTTGCCAAGTGGAATAAAATATAAAAATCCACTGGGATCGTTCTTATAAAAAAAATTAAAAAAAACTGAGACACCGTTTACTAGTTCAAGTTTACTCGGTCAACTAATTTATTGAGTTTTATCGTTACTGCACTTCGAAAAATAAACCAGGAAAAATTTTCTATTTTCTTCTGTTGGAATTTACTCGTTTTGCAATATTTTTAGAAATAATAATTGGAGTTTTAGCACATTCACATTTATTTAATCGGGAGAATTCATGCTTTCCAAAAATATATATTTTTAAAAGCAATCGCATTGGCACAGGGATGTAGACCAATTAAAATGGAAGAATAATCTTATGTTCTAAATAACAGATTTATATTCTTCTGCACAAGAGACTAAATCCTACGGTTGTTCTGAAAATCGACAAAGTGATCCTGCAAGACCTTAAGAGATTTGCATGAATGAACTGTCAGAATTTAACACAAATAAAGTAATGTAATTTTAAAAATCCGCAATATTCAAACTTTTAGCCAATATCCACTGTTAGAGTACTGATTCTAAGTATTGAAATAGTATTAATGATTATAAAACTTTGTGGGGTTTTAGAATTATGGTAAAGTCTTTTTGTTGATAGCGTCAATCTAGAAATAGTCCATGTCGTTTATTAACAACCAGCAATTATTCGTCTCTTCAGCTTATTATTTGGCGTAGGCCATGGATATATACAACGTACCATGGAAGGTTTACATATAGATGCGGTCAGTATGTTTATTAACAAAAGAGCAGGCACGTTATGCATGAAGAAGTAAGGCGGTTTCCACAATCTCATATTGTCTGGGTGAGCAACGTCATCTATACAGGCAGACATGTCCACTTAATGCGTCTGATAAACCCCGAGGATGTCGCCGGAATAGAAGTATAAATATTTTACCGTTTTGAGAAGGGCGGTTATTTCGGGACATTCATGAAATGGAGTCGTACTTCGCCCTGTAGGGAGCTAGGCGCCGGGCGAAAATACATGCTGCCCTTTCGATAACCCGTCCGTCTCTTGCTACTCAGTGTCAGGCAAAAAGCCCTGCCTTTTATCAGAAAACAAAACTGTGTTTATGGAAAGGACATTTCTAATAAGTTTTATCCGCAATTTAAATGAACTGTTGAATGAAGTCTTTCATGACGGTCATTATAGGATTACGTCAGTGGTTATCAAACTTTTATCCGCTGAAAAATGACAAAAATATATCGTGACATTACCATTTACTCTCGGATTGTTTGAGCGTTATACACCATCGGACTTAAGGTTCTGTCACTCCCATGACGGTGTGTCAGCCGAAGGGCTGAATGAAACCCCTGTCGACGTAACTGGCTACTAACAAATACAATATAGGACAATAATAGGAAATAGGACCAAACAAACAGCTCGGCTTATTGTTCTCCCATTAGCTCTGCGAGCGACAGGACAACCACTAAGCTGCAATAATAGTGCAATAAGTTTTGAGATATGACGAAAAAATGACTTCCCAAAGCAGCATTCGATAGTGTGGTGTGGAAAAGCGTCTGATAAAAAGCAGTATACTGTAGTGTGATCTGGAAAAAGCGCTTGTCACAAAGTACTACGAGAAATATGAGTTTAAACCTTGGACGAGCTCTTTTGTGTAATGTAAAAATAAATTAATTCATTTTCTACAGCGAAGTTGATCAGGCTGTGCTTTGTGAAATATACACATAGATATAATGTTTGTAAAGTTTGAAATTGAGAAATAAACTAAGATCGTTTTAGCTGCACTTTCTTTTTTCCATTTCTCAAGATTTATTTCGTAAATCTGGATAGAGAATAAATTGTTTGATAGGAAGAAACAGCGCAGACGACTTCCGTATTCACCCACTATCATTCTGTGGTGTGTGCTACATGTTAGTCAGGCTTTATTAAAGAATGGGTGGAACTTTCCCCATCAACTAGAAGCTAGAACCTCTCATATTTAATGATTATTGGTTATTAACTGCAGTGCAATATAAAGACCCTACATTTGAGCAAAGTTGTGATTGATAAACCGATCTGTTACTCAACCAAAACTTTGAAGCAGTGAATTTTGAGAAGTTGCAAACGAATTTTGCTTCAATAGCATATAACAGAGAAGAACTTATAGAGCGCAGTGCCACGGTTGAATGCACGGAATAAAATATAGCCTAAGTCTTTTTTATATTTCCATTTAATATCGGAAGGTGTAGTTAGATGACTACAAACAACGCCGCCAGTCTGCTGGAAAGACAGCGACCTAACCAATATGGACACTTAACGAACGACACTTTTACGGCCTTGGAAATCTTCACCAGTTTGTTTCACACGTCATTCAAGTCCGATAATAACCACATGTGCATTGTTAGACAAGAATTGAATGCTGGGAAAGTACGAAACCGTGTCTGTGGCGTCACGGAGTCCTTCTCTTTGTCAGGTAGGAGTGGGGTTAAAAACAACAGACATCATCCCTAGTGATACTCGCGGCAACATTAACATAAAACCTTTTCATCCGGATTCAAGATATGAGATTAACAGATCTGCGAGCTCGTGACGTTTGTTTATTTGGGTTAGCTCCTTACTTACTGTTGTTTCACTCACGCAAGTATAACTTACCAGTACAGTGGATCTACAAATCCACTTCCGCACAACACTGATAATTAATAAAGACATGATACAATCAAGACGATGACATATTGGTACACAGCATCCTGAAGTATAATAATGCATATTGTATTTATTTCCGACTATAACAGCCTCGTTTACCAGTCTCATACCAACAGTCATATCATAATTAATAACAGACACAAGATAAATATATTAAAGCCGATTGAGATATTAAAGTATATAAAGATAATTCAGATCGACTAACCATCCAACAATGCGAACTCGTTTGAAACTGATTGGTACTCTTTGGAGACGGAATCTTACAATTTTATAACGTCTTGATGTTATTATAGCTCTATTCATTGTTGTGCACTGTAACATTAACTTTAAGAGTAGTAACACCCCGCTAATAACAACCCAAACTACATGGAACAAATAGATCAATTAATCAATCAGTCAATCAGTAAATCTAGATCGATTGGCAATCCAATGAATGTTCATTTTCGAGACATATGTTTTTTTTAAACTCTGTCTGTCTCTCACTCCTCTCTTCTCCCCCCCCCCCTCTCATCCCTCGCCTCACCCGTCATGACTTCATGTCTCCTTAGGCTTAGTTTATCAAGTTATATGTTTTTCGATGACTTGGACAGGACGTTTCTATCCCAACTGGATGGGGTGGGGGTAACGGGTTCTACCACGTTATAACAATATATAAACAGATTTGGCACTAATTGGCTTTAACAGTAGCCCTTTGCTAGTTTGTCTCGCTTTGATAGAGTTGTTGAAAATGTTCCGCTGACATGACAGTTATCGCGGGGAAAGGTGTCGACTTTGACAAAACACAGACCATCCTAACAGGAGAACTTTTGATATTTGAACTAGAATCTCCCGAGACCGCGCCATTTGGCGGACTCTCCAATTAACCAAAACCCAAGAGGTCTGAAAAGAGAAACACAGCCAATCACAATCGGCACTTGTTTGATAACTGGTCTGATATGTGCGATATTAGTCCGCCATGCTATGTACCCTAATGCTGAAAGAGGAATGGTTTCCCCTTAAATGGCACTCTGTAATCAAGTAAATAAACGTTGCATTGAAATGTAATTGGGAGTAATTGTGCAATCTGATATATTAAGTACTGCCCATTGTTGACAGTCATTGGCGTCTTGAATTTCAATTACCTTAAAATGACCGGCAATAGGTCCAGCGGTACAATTAACTGGGGAGGCCAAGATTGAATTTTCACTCGATGATTAGGGCAAGGAGCGTGCTGCTTATGGCGAGTCTCTCGCCTGATTTCGGCCGCTTGGGACCAGGGGAAGTCCAATCCACTTTCCTGTACACACAACGTGTCAAAAACACACTTCTGTCTTTCATCAAACCCAATTATGGCAGGGGGCTAACTAACCAACAGATAACTTGATTTACGATCGAATTGTGAATGGAAATTCTGACTTTACATTCGATACTTCAACACATTGATTACGGTCAATGTTTCCGATAGGGTCCGCGTGGGAATTTTTTCAACACACAAACCGATGAAGCCAGACTTTCAAGGGAATAAGCTGAAATGCATTTATTTCTGTGTCCGTTCGTTTATCATACAATAACAATTTCATTCCGTATCACATCACGTGACAGACAGATGCATCAAGACACCAAATATCATTTTCCGTGAACGTAGGACAGTTTCTTTTGTAATGATCAACACAGAAGTCGTCAAAACACTGATCATAATGATCCTCAGATAGATAGTAGCATTAAGTTATTGTTGCCCTCTGGCTAAGGGTAGCTTTATTTAAGAAAGGCAATGCCATCTTTACTTCACACTGGAGGAAAATGTACTTTTCAGCATTATGGAAACGCTTCACATCTTGGCTGTGCTAGTGTCAATGATTCTTGGAATACACCGCTGTCATACAGGTGAAATGCCCTTAAGAATGGCGTAAAACACCAAAAAAATCACTTAATCATCAATCAACCAATCAATCAACCCATCATGTTATTGTTATTACTATCATGAGAATCATCACCATAAGACATGATAACATGATGGTATTTATTATTATAAAAATGGTATTAATCCTCACATCTCAAATAAAATAAACATGAATCGTTTCCTGGGTAACGTACAGAAGTCCTCCGCACGGGACGTGCTTCAAGGGTAACCAATTTGAACTACTTCCTCGTCCCGCTTGAAACATCTCGCTTGGTGTAAGAATACGTTAGTCTCAATTCAAAGGACCGGATTGTTTCATGATCGAAATGTAGGTGATTTTACAGTGAATAGAACTCGTCATACGATCACCAGGGGCCATTTGTTCAAAGCACTATTAATTTTAATCCTAGATTAGATGACGTCACTCCATGTTGAAGGCCTATATACAGATCAACATTCTCACTGTCAAATAATATACACTATTTAGAAGTGTTATATATTTGATATAAAAGCAATAAACTGTTTGCAATTATGTAACAACACAGCAGCTGGAATGCTGTTTTCTCCGTTTGACGATACGAAGTCACAGAACTTAGAATCGTATACATGTAGTTTGCAAATGATGAATTTGTTCTCGGAATATAACAAAACTATTGTAATAAGCCAATTTGTGGAAATTCAACTTTGTACATTACATTAACCATGTTGACGTTTGAGACATCTCGCTTGTAATTTTCAAACAAAATGGTTTGTGTATGAACAAGTAAACTTTGATATACTATAACAATATTAAAATTTGCCTTGCTTAATTTTGAAATTTAAAAATATGTGCATGAAAAAATATGAGCTGTGTGAAGGCCTACAAACAGTATAGAAGTGTTTTTGGAATGTTTTCTTTTTTCTAACGCTTATCTTCGATTATTAAAAGTTGCATTACACGAATGAGCAAATTGGTTTGAACTGAAGCCTTGCATGCCATTCAGTAATGGTAGACCTATTCAACAACCGCTTGTCTGTTCGACAATCTTGTTGACCCCACAAAAACAGAGTGAGTCAACAGACGGTCGCGAGACCACTGATCCTTGAGAATGACGGCTGCATAAAAATTCCGGATCAAAAAATAATTCGAAATAGGATAACAAATAAAGCTACTTTATCGCTTTATCAAGGCAATAGCCGGCGCCATTTTGAATTGAGTTTGGAATCTTGTCTACCACACATGGCGAGCGTCAAGCCGTTATCTGATGATTTAATTCGAGTGACGTATGTAGTTTCAAACATGCAAGACCATTTCAAATGAAGCGAAACTTTGCAAAAGAAAACGTCTGCGCTAAGCGCCAGTTATGTCTCACAGACTTGGCGAAAACGTTTACAACTTTTCACCGGAGTCTGCTGTACGTCGCCAGCATCATTGAAAAAAGATCAAAAGCGATCTATTTTCAAAGGCTTCTTATATCCAGACCTTAGTACCGTTAACAAGGAAGTCGTGCAAGACTTAAGGTACTGTTATCTCCAAGCGTAAAACCAGCACCAATGTGTAAAGACTTCAATAGCCCTATATACCATAAAAGAAATATGCCAGGAGTTTTATCATCTCAGTGACAACACAATTCTATCATTTAACTCTTAAAAAAGTTATCGCTAATGAATCAGGAAGACAATAGGTAATCTGGCACGTTTGTTTGACATTTGACACTCGTTTTCTTATCAGCTGATAAAGAGCATACTAGAATAATAGAGACGTCTTTAAAAAGTTGGCAATGATAAAAAATATAAGGCAAATTCGGATTAAAAATATTTTGGATTGGACAAATATAAACAAATAATTAACAAAAAGGTGTAATCTGTATAATGTTATGTTTTAAGATGTTGCGAAAAACAAAGAGTAGATATATTAGTCCAGATAAAATGTCTTAAAAAAGAAACGACGGCATTTAATATGCCTAGGATATAACAAGCCATTTTGTCTTTATCCCGATATTTGTTTCTTTGCAATGAATTTCTATTTATTGTATTATGAACTTGGGAAATAAATTAAATTCTTATTTACGTTTATACGTTTTAAAACGTTTATACACAACTGACATTTATACATAACTGCCGTTTATACATAACTGACGTTTATACATAACTGGCGTTTATACATAACTGACGTTTATACATAACTGACGTTTATCGTTTATATATAACTGACGTTTATACATAACTGACGTTTATCGTTTATACATAATTGACGTTTCACAGTTTCTACTCGGTACAAATTAAGGTTGTCAAATGTTATAAATAACTGATAAACCTTCTAGTCTGTGCGAAATCGTGTTTGTCTAAGACTGCAATACTTTAAACCCATTGACATGGATATATAAATTACAGTCTCGTATCTCGATTCGAAAAGCAATGACAGTAATATAGATCGGTTTAGCATGACCTTGACCCAAAGGGCAGCTCCCCATCCATTTTTGTTTCCATCAGAAAATTTATGTTTATTTCTCGTTCCACACATAGAAGTCATTTTATTAAAGTCATGAAGAAGTTGCTTTGCCTGATGTAGTTTAACATAATGCACGCTATAACACATGTTTTTTAAACTTTTATAAATAAGGTTATTTAGTAATACAATTTCATTTTGGAGCATTCCATGCCCTCACACGTTTTCCCATTATTCCCGGCTATGCGGGCCACGGAAAGTAGTTATATAAATGAGTACACCTTATTAAACAACCAAACTTATATTTTTATAAGTGAAATATCCGTGAGTACAGCAAATTAAACGAACAAACTGAATATCAAACAAAGAAACAATCCTCTAATTATAAAAGGGAAATATCCGTGGGTACAACATTAAACAAAGAAACCTCTATTAATATAAGTGAAATATCCGTGAGTATACATTAAACAAAGAATCCTCTATTCATATGAGTGAAATATCCGTGAGTATAACATTAAACAAAGAAACCTCTATTCATATGAGTGAAATATCCGTGAGTATAACATTAAACAAAGAAACCTCTATTTATATGAGTGAAATATCCGTGAGTTCAACATTAAACAAAGAAACCTCTATTTATATAAGTGAATATCCGTGAGTACAATATTAAAAAAAGAAACCTCTATTTATATAAGTGAAATATCCATGAGAACAACATTAAACAAAGAAACCTCTATTTATATAAATGAAATATACATGAGAACAACATTAAACAAAGAAACCTCTATTTATATAAGTGAAATGTCCGTGAGTACAACATTAAACAAAGAAACCTCTATTTATATAAGAGAAATATCCGTGAGTATAACATTAAACAACCAAACCTCTATTAATATAAGTGAAATATCCGTAAGTTCACATTTTAAGAACCCTCTGTTTTTCCACACATGCCAGTTTCTGTCATGAGATTTATGCTCTTCACCTTTCATGTTTGTCCCTTCTTGACATTTACCATAG
Organism: Mopalia ciliata; assembly: GCA_034783835.1. Taxonomy (NCBI): domain Eukaryota; kingdom Metazoa; phylum Mollusca; class Polyplacophora; order Chitonida; family Mopaliidae; genus Mopalia; species Mopalia ciliata. The sequence goes on from JAVFBW010155855.1 coordinate 8,000, forward strand.
TGGTTTGTTATAAGTCTTTGTTTTAAAAGTTTCACGTTTTGAGGCTTGTGTAGTTTTTGCCATGTTCTATGTATTTTAAGGGCTATTTTTTGTATCCATCTTCTCGTATTCTCTGATTAGATAAATAGCCTGGTATCTTTCAAGTGCTGCGGTTTGTCCTCATTGACCCCAAGCGTCCAGACCCGAGTTGACCTAAAGCGGAAGTAGGAGGAACAGGCTACCGAGCGGAAAGAGCCTCGTATCCCATACTGCCACGGAACAACATTAACCCCGAAAGGGTAACAGCGGGGTGCCAGGTCAAAGGTCTGGGGTCAACAAGGTGCTAGATACTGTATCCTTCCGCATCAAATTATACTGCACACGGGTTAAACACGTATACAAGAATTTAGGTCCATTTTCCTAACAAAAATCTGTTTGAATAATCTAACTAGAAATTTCGTATGTTATTTTACAAATCCATAAGGCATGGCGTTAGCTTTTTTTAAATTTAAAAACACTGCCAACAAAGATAAACGCTTTTAAAATCTGTTATTGCCCCTATCTTCCACTTGACTCAATTAATGTTTTAATCTAAGCAAAGGTCATTCTAAAACGAATTGTATTCCATTATGAAAACAATCGCAATACAGATACACCACAAACAGCTCAGTTTTGTGTTATCCCTAAGCTTAGAGAGAACCAAGGCTTCAGTAACCGCCGACCAAGGAATCCGAGCGCACATTTCGGTGGTGATAAACCATGAATGATGAGAGTTGTTCATTTGAAAGACAGTCGAATGAAGGGTCAAGCTATGTCGGTTGAGAATGGTCAGTCTGCTTCGCGAGATGCCCCGGACCTTTCACTTGCTATCCATCATAGCGGAGTAATAAATAGTCACCACTGTCAATTCCTGGTAAATTGTGATGTTCCGTGGCATATATAGAATAGGAAATATATGTCGATTCAACTTCGACATAGATTTTATGTTTGATATAAGTCACACGACGTACCAAGATTTTTTCACTCATATTTTGGCGGTTCGGATAAAGGAAACCACAATGATATAATTTGCAATAAACAAGGACAAACTGCAAGACAAGCATACGACACAACACATAGATTATTGAGACGATGTAAAATCAAATCGGCTAAAACTACATAGGTAACGTTATTTTTCTCATTTGATTGTATGGAGAACAGTTCATACCATATTGTTTGTATGCAGAAAAAGTTTGCTTTTATTTCATACAAATGTTCTCCAAATTGTTTAACAATACTTCTTAAGGGACATTCTGTTTTTGAATCCCCTATATAGCTTGAAAAATCTGCCGTAAATTATCAAAAGCCCCCCGCCCCCGCAAAAAATCTATATCCACTCTCCGCCATTTATTTTTAGCATTCTATACTCCATTGTCAAATTGTGTCTTGTATTTCAAGATTGAGCTAAGTCCGCCAATACATATGGACTTGCGATTAAACTTTTTTTTCTGGATATTAAAAAACCCCATAAAACATGAACCTATGCACTTCAACTGGATGCCAACCGTTCGTGATTCGATCAGCAGCCGACACAATGGTCAAGTCGTGTTTAAGATGAAAGGTAGAGTATGGTGAATGCGCTTCTAGGTTAACCCACGACAACTTCTCTGTACCTTCTTTATTCCATTAATCATGCCAAATTTCATCGAGATGGTGAATTCAGTAGGCGAGGAAATGTTGACATTCTGTGTCGATGATGATGGAAAAATTGGTAGAGTTCGATGAATATAACCCCTAAGAGATTTGGGAATTGGAAACTGGTCCACCGCTTCCGGATCAGAAATTCAAACAAGGCTATAAAATCAACAGCTGTAGTTCCAACAAGCTCGTTATTGGTCACTAGAAGACCTAGCTGCTCCGAGCAAAGAATTCCGTCTGTCTCTCTTCATTTGAGGGAAGAATAAATCATTCCCAAAGAGCACTGATCAGAAAATGAACTGGATGATGTAGATATATTCATTGGACAAAATTCCCATTATGTTTCTAAAACTTCACATCTCATGAAAGAATTTGTCAATTTAATGGTTTTCAGGCGTCGAATGTATTATACCCCAACAATAACGGAACGATCAGACCAGCGATACCAGTGTTAATTTTCTTGCTGACTTGCTGGGATTCAACTCGAATTAGACTGGAAATGTAGTCAGTGTTGACCAAGCAGAAAACTGGTAACGTTTTGATTAGCTCGTCTGGATTTTGCTTCTCAAAGCTGTGTAACCCGGTCCCGGGAGGCCCTGTGTAATCTGTGATAAATTGAAACAGAACTATCGGTACCTTCCTGCAAACAGAGTATCATTATGGTTGGCTGACCAGGCCATTTCATTTTCATCGAGTGGCTGTTATTGACTTGCGAAGGGCCGTTGTATATTAACAATGCTCATATTACTCTGATCAGAAAGATATATATTTATTTCTATGAGAAGAAAATTTTATTTGTCGGTTTTATATATAATTATTTCTCATACCAATTCGAAAGATAAAACATTGCAATAGCTTTTTGTTGCGTCCTCTGATTGTCCTGTCTCTGTCTCTGTTTGATGCGAGTAAGGAGGATTGTGATTTGCTTCACCCATTTGGCTGGCGCGACGTCACCGTCATATGAATGACGGCTTAAATCCAAAATAAAAATAAAAATAAAAACAAACAAACAAACAACAAACCCACCACAAAAACAAACAAACAAAGAAACAAAGTTACGATTACTATCAGAAAGCATTTGGTGATAATCAAATGAACAAATAGACGTTCTTCCACACCAGTAGTTTAATTAATTATTTAAACTCAGGAAATGATGTCTCCGCTTGATGACAACGTAGGGCAGTTTGCCTATATTTTACCATTGCAGCTTGTCCTTTTTCCGAAAAAAATCAGTTTTAAAAGGATTACTTTGGCAAATAATAATATTCCAAGCTAACGTTTTATTAATATTTGTCTGTTAATTTGCAAAATTGTCTATACAGCCCATGTTGAAAACTGTGGATTAACCCTTCTTCGCGAGCCAAGGTTATGACATGGGTGTATTAACCATGGCACATTACAAACCTCTACCGTTTAATCTGAGTCGTTCTATTTCTTAGTCTCAGTTTGTAACGATCAAGTATCTTTTAGCTTTTTAACGCAGACGGGCTGTATGCCTGCGCAATGCATGGAGGTAACACGACGACGGTTTAAAGCCTGGAATAGTGGAGTCTGAAGATCTTTTAAAAGAACTATCAAAACAAAAACACATGACTGTTGTGTGATAGAGCGTCGTTGATAGTCTGGACTACCATGATTTGTGTGTATGCTGCCAATAGAAATCAAGCATTTTAGGCTAGACCAGAACACAAAAAAGCCATGAAATGTCGCATGGTATCTCCATAGCAGTCTATATATAGTGATATCATTTGTTCGGATGATGCACTTGCCGTATAAAGCGACAACGTTTATTCTCAACGGGACATCACTCTGATGTCTTAGTAGTAGGTGGGCTAGTAAATATACTGTATTAGTACTTTTGCAGGTGGGGGAGCTTGGACCTACCCGGACACCCGGTGCCGACGACAATGCACTAATGTGTTGTCAATCCAGAACTTGTATATCATCTCAAAAGTTGTAAATTCAATGGGTGTAAACATAGGAATGTCAACATAGCCCTCTGTTATGATGATGACGAAAATATTTGTCCTTCGGAATAAGGGAATTGAAAACTTGCGTACCTTTTCTAGATCAGAAATTCAAAAAAGCCTATAAAATCAATATACCATAAGCTGTTGTTCCACTATGTTGCTTCGATAAGAGAGTTACATCTGTCCGTCTTCATTCGACGGAAAGACAATTTTTTTTATTTTTTTATATAAGCTTTAATAGATCAGGGAGCATTGAGAATAACTCATCCTGCTTCCCAATAATACATTACAATATGTAAATAATGGTGCAGATATTAGCAAGG
>JAVFBW010155866.1:0-11946 GCA_034783835.1 Mopalia ciliata
GTTGGTTCCCCATTCCACCAATCTCACTGCACACTATGTATGCTAAATGCACTTTCTGCACCATTTGCTTTATCTATATATACATTTGAAATTGCCTTGATGGGCAGCAATATGAGCTATGCTCACTGCGCCCAGGAAAATAAAGCTTTAAAAAAAATTGTTCTCGCCTGTTGTTGAAACGAAGTAACTCAAAACTCCCGTATTGTAAAGTGAAATAGAAAGTGTTTTTATATATCTCAATTCAGCGAAGTGTTAGTGGCAGTTTCTTTCAGATATAGACCTATATAATGTTAATATGCATGGGCCACATTGCATTTTGATATACCATCGAGCGAGTTAACCATAATTGTTTGTATTATGTATACATGCTCGTATTGAGTGGCTTTCTATTTGATTTACGCAGTTAAGCCAACATCGACTGAACAGTCGGTAATCACAAACACACCAACAACAGATACGTTATATTAAATTCCAGCTTAAATACAGTTAGAAGTTGTATTAAAGGCATTTGCAACCGACAAGTTTTGACGTAGCCCAACTTAATTGTTACACTTCAATTTTGCTGTACTTCTGTATTAGGTGAATTCTATCAAATGTTATTTATATCAGTGGTCATACATTATCCATTACATAGAGTATATTCAGATCTGCAATTGTTTTATTAATAAACTGTTGTTGTCTTAGCTTGGGAGGGGCGATGTGAGGGGGGATGTTGGGTCCTGGAATGATGTAAAAATTGAAGCATGATAAAAGATTAACAACTCAATCATCAACAATTGTTGATCCACAGGTACAATGACAGATACTGATCGCCCAATCAACAAAGTCTCTCCAATAACAGGTATTCTATAAAAGGCTTGACCTCATTATTGGCACTACTCATCGGTTAAATACAAATCCTTTCTTTGTTCTCTGTGATAAAATAATTGTTTGCGTAAGTTCACCGTGCCCAACAAACACATAGGCATAGGCATTACGAATGTCCAAGACTTCTAACATCTTTTGACAATAATTTACGTAGAAAATTTGACTTGGTTTACTGCTTATATGTGTAGCTGTTGTTCCACATGTTCCTATTTCACTTTTGTAGATAACCAGACAAGGCCAGTACGGACGCAACCAATAGATAATTCAACCACAGGTATTGAAATAAATATTGAGGGTCAATGCAGATCTGTTGTGCGATCTAAAGCATAGTTAGGTCAACAGATGTTATTTTTCCATTCGTGTATCCTATATTTTTAAATTAAAAATTTTCATAAGCGTAAAACACGTCTGTATTCAACTTCAAGTGTTTAACTATGGACACCACTGTATACATTTTAATCAATTTCTGGACTTGAACATGATGTTGTGTGTCAAGCTGTTTTATTACTTCTACCTTTATTCTACATATGTCAAATAAGTTTTGCTTTTATTCTACTCATGTACAATTCTTTTCGGCATATGTGAAATTCTTTTTTACTTATGTAGAAATGATTTTCACTTAAATATATGAAAAACAATTTCACATATGTGTAATAAGAATTACTTCACATAAGTACAATTTTTTCAACATATGTGGAAATCTTTTCATCATAACTGAAATTCTTCTCCACATAAGTAAAATAAAACACCAAAACCTTACTATTTTACAAACGTGGAAAACAATAACTTTTGTTGTAGATATGTACAAAAGAGTTCCAGTTATCAAAAAAAACTTTAGAAAAGATTTCTCCTCACCGCAAGGGACCGTATCCAACCTTCATTTGTGCTCCTATTGCCTTGTGTAGACTTTCAAGACGAATGTAAAGACGATAGGAATATATTCCGCACGCTGTGCAAGTTTAGCCTCCGCTGGACACAATTTCTAAGTCAATTTGATTAGAAAACGGTCCACTGTAGCAACAACAACAAAACAAAGCGAAGACAATGACCTACACGCTTGCTGTTTATAGGTCATTGAGTGCAGACTGCCACAAGTCGAAAATTCCCATATATTAAGCCTAGAACCAACAATACAAAACAATGCTTTTTATTATGAAAAATGCCAATTGAGAGACAATTAAAGAATGAATATTATATAAGGTGACGGGTTTATTCTTATTCAGTACTTTTGTTGTAGTCTACATCATTTTATTTTCATGATGAATCAGACGTAGTAATGCTCTTCATAGAATTGGTCGCAATTGTAGGCCTATTAAACAAACGTAGTTTTCCTCATTTATTCTTCGCTAGAAGATAACAAATAATTTGCGAATTGCAGAGGGGGCTGTCTAGGGCACATATATTGAAATCTCTTCTACATATGTTGAATTCTTTTCTACATATGTTGAATTCGTTTTCACATATATGGCATTATTTTCCACATATGTAGAATAAAGTCATTTATTTTACATATGTGCACGGAACATACATGTATGTGGAAAAGAATTCAACATATGTAGAATAAAGGTAGAAGTGATAAAACGGCCTGCCATACTGGTCTAGGTAATGCAGTTTAACGGTATTTAAGAAACCAGCAAATCTAATAGTCACAGGATTTCAAAACTTTTTAAAACTTCAGAATGTACAGGATCATCCATCAGATATAATGTTTCTCTTGTATTCAATGGTATTCAGACTACCATATTGGCCATTGTTTTTACTCTGGTAAGATTTTTGTTCTTTTTTCTCGTGGTAAATGGTTTCATACATAATGCATATGTAATGAATTCACAAGATATATAATTATATTATTGACACTGAATCTAATTGCAATTGGCTGGTTTAAATGTTTCTATTCCTTAGAATATCAATGGGCCAGTCTTAGATATATAGACGACATCTACTGTTTGTTGATGGAAAAAAACAATTTCTCACCACATCGAGGAAATATCCATTGTGTCTATGAACAAAACAGTAGATTTTATTTCTATTTTATACTGAACTTATTTCATGCTCCGCTAAAGCAGCTCCGGTAGGGGGAAACAATTCAGAGCGTATATATCAAAAACCATATTTCCACAGAAACGATACCATAGATATAAATATATCGCTGATTTAATTTTTTCTCAGATAATTTTCACTTCATCATCGTATGGTAAATAATAAATTAACATACGATAGACATCGTTTTAAAAATAGTAACTTGTCACCAGTGTTTATACACTGTTAGTCATGATAATATTACCGTGGCAATACTGTTAGCGTTGATATGACAGGAGGGTCAAATATTGCCTCAACATTAGTTGTAACATAACTTTGATATGTTATAAATAAATATAAATTAGACAATTACATGGCTTATTGTCATGTGGCATTAGTGTTTAGAATAATTTCACAGAAGTATCATTATGAATGCGACAGTATTGATATTAATATTACTGTGGCAGTAGTATTAATATTATTATGATAGTAGTTTTAAAATAACTGTGCTATACTGATAATGTTAACTTGACAGTAGTGCTACATGTTCTTTGATGTGACCATTGTACTAGTATTAAATTAAAGCTTAAACACAACTATGCTATAGTGGCAATGTTAACTCGGCATTAATGCCAGTATTAATCCCGCTGTAGTTTTAATATTAATGTGTTATAACTGGCTTAATATTAATCTGATTATAGTGTTAACATTGATGTGACTTATTTGTTAAAAATATTTTGTCAATGTTAAAAAATGTAAAACGTTCTGTGGAGAGTATAGATAAAATGTTCATTTTGTCTGATTATGACAACCTTTAATTTAGCTTTGAAACTTTTGGCAAAAGCTGAGAAGTCCCTTGCCACATTGACTGCCAACGCCGTCCCCGTGGAACTTTCAAATCGCTCTCGTACCAGATCATTCGAAAAAATACGAACCACATATTTGTATTTACTGGATTGAAAATAATGTACCGCTATAATAAGATAACCAGATGACACTGATCGTTGTTTCTGCTGATTGAAAATGTCGAACATTGTTATTTTGTTAGGGTAAATTTTGGACATTAAATTATAAACTGAGTTTTTATCGGTGTAACAAAAAAAAACATGCTTGCTTATTTGTCTGTGTGGTTTTTTGTTTGCTTGTGTATTCACCAAATATCACATGCCATGGTTAGAAATAATTTGTCGGGAAAGAAGTAAACATGACTTGTTTTATCCCAAGAATATAAAGTATAATATAGATATCTTCATCAGTAAACAGCTACAAGCTAGATAATATGTTTTTTCATAAAATGTACAGTTATCAAAACCGATTATTAATTTAATTTGTGAAATTATTAATTGGAATAAGTACTATATGCAGATTTGATATAAAATTACCCGTAAGTACAATTTAAACAATTAACTGCCAGATTGGTTGATTTACAATCCCATATAGACATTAAAACTTAAAAAACAAATAAGGCCATAAGTGGGACTTGAATATAGATACGGTATTCGTAGATTTGATGTCAATATATAATTGGTACCATTATATTTTAAGCAATCGAGATGAAATATCAGATTGAGAAAATCTGTCTACGTGTATTAAGGTTAATGGACCTAGTAGGGTAGTTATGAAAAAAGGCTTTTGCAATAGAGAAATTTGCATTTGGAAGGTAATATATTTAGGATAGTACATATTAATAAATGAGTAATGACAATACACTGATACAAATGCAGTTAATTTAATGGTAAGATATTGATCAATTTAACTAAAGGATCAGTATGGTGATATCAACTTTACGCAAAATATAGGGGAGCTAATTTATCCTGACCACAAACAACTAAACTATTTGTTAGATTATTTGAAAATTTCTGCTCAACATTAAAAAGTATAAATATTCGCATGGCGAAAATATTTTTATTTCATGACATTATGAAATTTATGACACTAAAACCAGCATTTTGAAATTATATTTTTTTGATAATTTCTTTCTCTCTTTTTTTTTTTTAGAAAACGCTTGTGTGCCAAGCGGTTGTCGAATTATAAATCGAGTCAGAGACTGAATTTGGCAACAAGTGGAGATAACCGCGATCAAGATCTGACGAACATTGAAGCTACTTCCCCTGCTTATCAAAGTTCAGCCTCACCCGACATTGAAATTGCGAATAGAGACGTAAATGACTCTGGATTATCACAAACATTGAATTATGTCAACACACCAATGTATGAAAACGTAGACTCAGACGTAATGGCAGATAATACCAATCCAGCTGCATGTTCTAACTCTCCATCTACGAAGGATTACGAAGGCTTACACCTAGGTCAAGGCTCAGAACAAACAGAGTATGAAAAATTGCCTAGACCACGTAAAGTAGCCAAAAGTAAGACGGGGGCACTCGTATTTCTGTGAAGGATAGATTTACGTATTGTCGCTGAACCAGCTTGACTGCAAGGTTATGGATTGTAATAGCATTGAAAAGTCACATATTTTTCTTGTGTTCCGTTTATTTTGCCATAAAGCTGTTTTTCCGTCTGTGTTTGATTTTCTACATTCGGTGGCCCAGTTTGTTGAAAATGACTTGATTTTAACTGTAGAGAGCTCAACATATCCGATCCGCGAACCTTAAATACGAGTCCATGATATTGTACTTCAACTAAACGTACTTCTTATGTCGCTATTCCCACCCAACATGCGGTTGCAATTTAATTCACTTACCGGTTACAACAAGAAACACGGGAACAGAACTATTTGTATATAACTATAAGAAAAAGACTGACTTTTATAATTTACGTTATAATCTATCAGCTTACCCTTGGAACTCTTTCTCCCTAATAGATGATGTACATCAATGTATTGCATTTTTGTGTTAGTATTTGTTTGTCGCCATAAACGATTCATTTCCAAAAATGAAAGTTAAAAATCGTAAATTCAAATCATGGTTGGACAATGATTTAATTAGGATTTTTCGAGGGAAAAAAATAAATCTGAAAAAAAGAGAATTGGTCACTCAGATGAAAAAATTGCTTGCACAGAACGCTTAACTATATTTAAGAATTTAAAATATTTTAAATACTCCCAATATCTAACCCAAATAAAAATTATGTAAAGAGTATGTACCTTCAAAATGTATTTTGAAGTTATATCCGATCAACGTGAAAAATGTTCTACTATTACTTATACGAGAGAGACTTGACTGCTGGTAATCCAGAAGATATCAGCAGCTTATTGTGCCTTTTTTTCTCTATTCTATATACTGATGCGGATATTAGCGATGTACCAAATCTGACAGCTTGTATTGAAGACCAGTTACAGAATAAAGAAATTCAACCAATTGATATTTTTAATCTAATTTTATTGATAAACAGAAATCACCCAGTTTTGCACAATTTTTATAAAAAGTATTCAATCACAAGTTCATGCATTCGTGAAAAATTATATTTATGAAGAGCAGTATGCTTTTGTCAAAATCCATTAATATAAAAACTTAGGTGGATGTTGTGTATATCGATTTTACCAAAACATTTGACTCTGTTAACCACAAGCTGCTTCTTCATAAACTGAAACAGGATGGTATATGTGGAAAATAGCTCAATTCTGTCAATTCTATGGAAAAAAGAGATAGTACTAAATGTGAAATCTGCGAACTCAGAATATTTGCTCTTAAATTCTGGTGTTCCTCAGGGCTGGGTTTTCGGTCCGCTAACGTTAATTCTATATATTAACGACATGTTTTGTCTTGCTCCTAAATTTCATTGTACGCTGACAACTGTAAAAACAAATAATGGTGCTTGCGTTTAAATTTAAATAAATGCGAATCCACCCCATTCGCCAATAAAAGAAATGTCACCATGGATTAGGATGTTTTTAAAAATGCTTTGCTTCAAATGGTTAAAGAAAATCCGCGATCTTGGGATTTTACTTTCGTAATCTTTAAAATTTCGCAGCCATATTTATAGCTTAATTTATACAAAGGCGTATATCTAGATATTAACGCCAATGTAAAAATTTGAACCACAATCTAACATAAGGAAAAAAAAAAATAGCATTCTAATAATATGTCCGGACAAAAATAACAGACTGTTACAAATAATGGCGTTTTTAATAATCTGTCTCGCTGGATCCCTTGGCCTTAAAATGAATCAAATTTGTTTTTATAGCTTAGATGAAAAGTTTGGTATTCAAAGTATATGTTGGTGAAAAAATAATGCAAAATTATAATTGCTTAAAGTTAAATTGGAGCCTATAATTTAGTTTTCATATAATAACGTCGCAAAACTTTAATTGGCTATTTCTGGTACTTCAATTTTAAGCATACTTCCAAGGAGTATTTCTAGAAACCTATTCATGTCAGAAATTTTTTAGTAACTGTGTACCGTTGTAAAGAACACAATGCGATATAGTAAACGGTGCCTCATTTTTTTTTTATAAGTTCGTCCTTGATTTGTTTTAATGTTAGGCTATGAGAGATCCAGAGTCTTATATCCTACACATTAAAGACAGGATCAGCTTATCTTATATGGCTACAACGCCACGACCCTCAGATAGATAGTACTCGATAGATGGCTGTACAGACATATGTAAAACCATAGGACATACATCTTTAAAATATGGTCTGTAGTATTGCGGCACCAAGTCGAAATAAACTCAGTCGCATTATCTCTACGTTACCTCTTTTCTTACACACATATTAACAAAGACGCTAGATTTTTACCATTTGAAAGCACTCAAATGGTCTACAACATCAGTTTTGTTGGCGAGGTAAAAACAGCGTATGGCGCCAAAGTGTCTCAATAGCCAACATAACTACGGCTCCAGGACTTACGTCAGTCGCAGTAACGTTCGCACGTTCGTCCCTATCCATAATAGTCGATGTAACAAAAACCAGAGAACAACTTTGTCTCTGCAAAAGACAGAATTTTTGTAAACGGATTTAAAAAACACTGCCCAGCTAGACGGACCAGTCTCCCATTTTGAAACGCCACCAGGGAATAATATCCCTGACACAAAAGGCAAGCATACCAAACACAAGTTTGGATGTCAGTAACCACTCGGTCATTAACTCCAAAATGACATTCTGTACAGCCTTGACCTGGAAATTTAAACCACGACAGATTTATCGCCTTTAAACAACACCTCTTAACCACCGCTGGTAACTTAGCCAAGGAAGAATTTTTATTAAAGTTAATTGAGATAGGTTCTACCTTTTAATAATCTATTGGAAACCCCACCAAATGATTTGTTAAGTTGACGTACAGCCTGACGTCTGTGACAAAACTTAATGGTCCTCGCTCAACCCAGTCTCCTGAATCAAGCGTGACTGTAATCATAGAATGGTCAGACGAAGCGGAAGGCTCATGCTTACTAGCAATGAGCTGGCCTTTAACTGATTTAGTAAGGTATATTCGGTCTAAACGGGAAGCAATTTGTCCCCCAGGAGAAGTCCAAGTGTACTCGTCAGTATCTGGATGCAAAAACCTGAACGAGTCAATTTGATTGTATTAATAGATAACTGCCAAAAGCTCCGCAACCAACGAATCAAATGTAGCCGTGTGACTGGATCTACGATCCCGATTTGGATCCACGACACAATTAAAATCACCACCAAAGACAATATTATCTGCTTGTCTAAGTACATCAGCTATATCAATGAAAAATTGACGCCGTTGATGTGTCTTTGTGAGGCAATGAAGGTTAACAAGAGTTATTTTGCTGCCACAAATGTCAATTTCAGCCCTAATCCAATATCCATCAGGATCTAAAGCAGTAGATAAAAGGAACCCAGCGAAAAACGTGAAGAAAACAAAATGGCCGTTTCCAGCTCCGTGATTAGAGCCTTTAGAAGATATTACTTTATCTTTGATTACCTTTTCAAACTCAGACTTATCATTCGCCTCGTAAAACGAGTACCATGCATGAACACTATATTTGCTTTTAAACTTTCAAAACGTTTTCCACAATGTAAATTTCCTCCATGAGGAAAGTAGTCCCTGACTATGTCGTATTGCTTGTAAACCCAAAATTTGAAATTACCATTTCTTTTTTACTTTTCCGGACTTCTGCCTTTCGTTCAGCAAATTTTTCCTGAGAAAGTACTTCTAACATCTGACTTTTAATTTTATCTATGCTACTGTCTTTACGCATAGATCTGTAATGAACACCCAAAGATGATTTAACTGGCACTAACACATCACCCCTCCCATTAGTATATGCTGGTACCGACTCGTCAGCAAGATCACCAGCCACAGAATCACCGATTTCAGACATAGATTCATCCATGGTTTTATCTATGGCGGTTGTAACTTAAACTTGTGATTCTGGGCGAATTACATTTACTGACGAAGCTTGAGGAACTGTTTGGTCACATGGTACCTTAACTAATCGCTCTAGAACCGTTTGTTTGTTTGATTGGGGTTTAACGTCGTACTCAGGGTATTTTACTAATATGACGACGTGCCAGCCCAATGGGTGAAGGAAACCACCCTTGACACCACTGGCAACAAACAAAGACAGGACGGTACAAATATTGTAACAATACAATAATATTCGTATAAAACATATAATTGATAGATTGCAGTTATTATGGTGAAATCCGCATCAGGGAAGTGGTCATGAAGCCATTTCAAATAAGCACATTGTCACCGTTATAAAATAAATGCCTTAGTCAATTATTGACAGATTTAATTTTTTTTTTTTTTTTTTTTTGCCTTATTTAGCTGTACATCACACCAGACATCTTTTGTAAAAGTGCTTATCGCAAACAGTGCAATTTAATGTGCTGGGAATCAATAAGATAAATGGTTAAGTGTCACAAGGTGCCACATGTTGGGTTAGGGACACCAACCAACAGACTCCATTAAATTTATATTTGTTTCGGGTCTGCCCCAGGTTCTCGGATGAGCATATAGGACGTCACACCACACACAGAGAACACAGGAACAACAAATGAACTGGACAACAATTTATTATAGACATCAGGGAAACATCGTAAATAACATCGGCTCAGCAGGCCTACGGGACAGCTGGACACGGGACATGGTCTCAGAAAGGAAGCATACAAATGGCTAACACCACTTTAGATACGTGGCCGCCAGCATTCAGCAAGGCTTCGGGGTACGTTCCTGACAAAGAAATGAAAACATCTGGTTAACAATGGCGCATGTATATACCCGTTAATGTACAAAGCAATCAAGTTCAGAGCGTACAAAAACAATAGGAATTTTGTCGTACACATACCTGACAACAAATCAGAAACTCGCTTGAGTATCGGGTGGTGCGTTAATCCTTTTCATACTAATAAGGCTGGTTCAAAAGGTGTTCCAATTAGCTCCAGAAGGTAAATAGTGTATACTTCAACAATTAGCACGTATCAGCAGCAATCAAAGGAAACACAAGATCACTGCTTTTTATAACTTATATATCTCAAGACTGGTTTAGCCGTCGCGGAAGAGATACATAATTCTAATAAGAACACAGTTCAATCTACTTCACCGTGTTGGAATAGACACTCACAGAAATCCGGAAATTATTCAAATTGCAACTTTAAAATGATTTTTTAAAAGATTTTAGCAGATTGCCCCATGTTAATTAAAGGAGTAACTTTTCCTTTTTTAAATAGCTGATTGTACTAAAACCGTGTAACCGTCGCGCAATTAGCCTTTTCAATATAATAGATCATTCAAATATGAACCAATATGCAAATTTTGGAAAATCCTTCTAATGCGGAAATATGTGTATATTGACAAAAACTATAAAACTTCTTTTACAAAGTAATATTTTTAAACCATTATAATTACAGAACTATTAATCATTTTTATGTGAGTATCTTACGTCCCGATAGTGTGAAAGGTACAGATTAGGAATTGTGTAAATGCGCATAAAACAAATCGATGCCGTATGGTGCATTTGTTTTGCGCATATAGGGTGTTGTCCTTCCGCTGACAAAACTGAGAATATATATTTCACGATTCTGTCCTGTCAGAAGTGATCATTGAACATCAAAGGAAAAGTCAGGCAGTCAAATCTATTCAGCTTTCATTAGAACAGCGAAATAGTCTAGCACAGTCACCTGTCCCAACCAGCGAGTTGTTACTCCTTCTGCTATACCTCCATGGTTGTAATAACGATTTAGGTTGATGAAAATTTTAGTTCGACATGGCACTAACTGGCTTCCGTATATTTCCGTGAGGCCATTTCAATGTTTTACACCAATGGTTTAAAATATTGGCCATTTTCATTGGGTTTTATTTCACAGACAGTTAATAGTATGACATATTTCATTTAAACTTGTCCAACCAAGATCATTTTTCACATAGAGAGGACTGGTTGTAGCTCCACACACACAAACCACCTAGTATATTAAACAAATTTCACTGTAGTTTAAGAGCATTGACACTTTTCATGAAACAGGTTAAATATCCTTCTATGGGTTTGTCCACCTACTAAAATAAAAAAATCCCCTTAGCATTTAATATAATACAATAATAACTTTCTGGTTTAATTGTCATAGGTCTATGTTTGTTGTGTAATATTACACGTTGCTCATCCGTTCTTATATATACGGGCAGATCCTTAACTAGGACACACTGGAGCACAGAGTGTGTAAATTATACATAGTGCCCCAAGTACCTATGGTCAGGTTTGGATAGTGGGATCACAGTTCATATTGGATAGTTCATTTCTGTTGAACATATATAGATACTTTATACGATTTACGTGTCAAATGCGTATTGGAAATAATGTTAAATTACTATGGAGCACAGATATAGTACAGGGAGATACGATTAAATCATAGTTCATTTTGAAAGATACGATTGAATGGATACTAAATGGAACAGAGCAACCCTTCCTTCTTGGAGCACTCTTCCTGTTGGAGAACATGTGAACCATCCTGTGGATTATATTCAGCGTTGATTGGTAATTTCAAGTTAGGACATCCGTCCTGAATGGTGAATATGTGCATGAGCTGGAGATCGCTGCAGTTAGCATTAGAGGACAATTCGAGACCATCTGGATGATAGCTCATTTAAGTGTTGATATAAACCATCAAGTAAAATAAACAAAACACTGATGAA
>JAVFBW010155877.1:0-11946 GCA_034783835.1 Mopalia ciliata
CCCCCCCCCCCCCCCCCCCCCCCCCCCCCCCCCCCCCCCCCCCCCCCCCCCCCCCCCCCCCGAACGCGGCCCTGGGGTCAACACAGCCAAGGGGCAACTTAAGGCAGATTTTTTGTGTTGTCTTCGTGTAGATTTTCACCCAGTCTCAATGTATTGTACCATGTTTGTGTCCTGTTTTGTCTAATGTTTAAGCATTGGTTTGGACTTTGATGATGGTTTCTTTCACCCATTGAGTTGTCATGTCTTTGTATGTGTGAACTAACTGTAATTATAGCGTATAGCCCCAGTCAAGCAAAGGCAACGATTTCATGTGACACACAAGACTATAATTTAATTCAAAGGGAACCACTTTATTTATTACTTTCAAACTCTGTGCCCTTATTGCAATGGATGAAGTCTATACCTCTGTTAGAAATTTATCATGCTGTTATAATTGTTTTTGATGAAATTGACATAGATATTTCTGTAATGATGATTTTTGGTGTTTCAGGTCTGGTGGAAACAGCCTGGGATCCCATGTCTACATCTCAGACCTCCAGATTGGTTAACCTAATGCAGAGACTTGCCACCGATTACCCTACAGTGAACTCTCAGAGCAAAAATACACAGGTAAGCTTTTTGAGTAATCTAGCACATACATTGTGTCCAGTGCAAACTTTTGAGATATCTTATCATACTGTGGTACTTAGGAGAGATTTTCCTGGTAAGCGTGGCACAAAACAATCACTTATCTTTTTTATAATAACGTTAATGGCCCCTCTAAAGGTAGACATACTGTCTTATTGAACTCTTTTTTTCTCAACTCTTGAAATTTTATGGCTTTTTAAGTGTGTCTATTTACTGTTTAAGAACACCCCCTCTTAAAAAAGCGATAAAAAAACAGTATGTTGGATAAAAATGGATAGAAATCTAATGTAATAAATATTACACTTGGAAAGATTCAAAACATGAGGACTATTTACAAATCTACCCAAAATATACTTAAATACATTGACAGCTGATGACCTCCATATTTGTAATGTGTGTGGGACTATAGACACTTAATTATCTCCCTTGCTTTATGTTGAGCTTTAACTAAGGGCATACCCATGTATACAATACATAATATATTTGCATCCATAGGTTTGCTGAGAAGAGTTTAAAATAAGCAACGCAAGCAAAACTTGTTTTCCTTGTGTTTAATTGAAATATCCTTGCGCCCGTGTTTAAACCCCAATCAATTGCAGATCTGATCAGTGTGTAATTTTTTTAGTGAGCATTTAGCAGGATACTTTGGAAAAAATGGCAAATTAATAGGATGCCAAAGTGTTGTTACCTTTTGGGGTTTCTTTATTGTCTTGGATTTGTTTCTAAACAATCTTTCAATGGTGGTTTCCTTCCCATATAATTGGACCAGCACACTGTGATATAAATGTGAAATAATCTCAAGTACTACCGTATAGACCGGTCAAACAAACACTGTTTGCAGATGCTTATAAGCTTGTTAGCAGTTGCGCAGGATTTGTTGGTCTGGTGAGCCATATGTTTTTTGCGGTATTGCCCTGCTTGTCTCTACTCGCTGTGATGCAAATGAAATAAATTTACAATGTTATGCGAAATCACAAACCAATAACTTTAGCCACATTGAGTATCCAAGAGAAGTGAAGTTGGCCTGTGTCATAATGTCTTAACTCTGCTCAGGAGCACCATTAAATTTGTAAGGGAGGAAAGTTTTTCATATGTTATGGTTAGGCTGCTGTGGTTATTGGGTTTTTGAGGGACTCTCCTTTATGTCTCTAAAATACACATTAACACAATATTAAAGCACATCCATCAACCAACTAAATTTCTGAAACCTGAGTCATCAGATTCGATCATGATGTGTCTGTTTTTCAGATCTTACTGGAATCCATTGTTAAAAGGCTGCGTAAGACATTAGATGATGATGTGTTCATGCCATTATATCCAAAAAGGTAAGTTAGACACTTTTACTTCAGTGTTAAACATACTTTCACTGCATAACTAAACCTGGGGGTGGTTTTTATGAGGTTTCTTCCTGGTTTTCCACCGCAATTTTGAAAGGAGCTGTGTGAAGTGGACAATCTGTCATTATATAATTGAGATACCCTTGAGTACGACGTTAAACCCCAATTAAACAAAACAAACATTCCATAACTAGACAAGAACAGTTACATGTTTAATAGTTTTCGCATTTAATTTTGTTCAATCTGTTGTGGCATATTTGCATTGGGTCCTGTGGTTGTCCTGTGCTGTCATCTCTTGAGGGTGTTTGTTTGCTGATATACAAGCATAATAACCTTAACTACAGGCTTAAACCCTTAGTAAGCATTGTTCGTTTTTTTCTCAGTGGAATCAAGAGTTTTCCTTCAGCCATGTGTGAAATTACGAAGGCATAGAACTCCAATCAAACAAAACAACAACCTCATTGATCATTATTCATTCATGATTCGCCAGAGTTGTCAGTATTTGGGCAGCCTCAATATGTCAAGCCCTCTTGGTAGTTGTTGGACTGGTAGTTGGTTTGGAGTTTAGCATGTTTGTGTTTTTATTAAAGACACATGTAGATGAAGATTAGCTTCTATTTGCTGCACTACACAGGCTCTCATTGAATAGCCACTATTTATCTGTGAATAGTCTTTGATGTAATCTTTTATTGTGTCATCTTTTCATTTGTTCCAGTGTTTTAGAAAGTAAATCTTCGGGACCCGCTGTATTTTTCCAGCGTCAGTTTTGGGGATGTGTCAAGGTGAGCATTGTTAATGTCAGATCATAATGTGCAAGACAGAAGACAAATGCCTTTTTAATTACAGAGTTGACGATTAACAAATCTGACTGTTCCACTACAATTTAGTGAATTTGCTTACTGAACCTCCTACAAAGTTTTATCTCAGGCAGCCCACGGCCGTGGCTCAGTGGTAGCGAGTGCGCTTTCTAAACTGAACATGATTCGATTTACCGTTCACGGATCGAATAGGCCTGTCGACCATCGGGTATATGAGCAAGTCACATGTTGTGCCTTCGGCAATCACGAGGGTGGTTTTTACGAGGTTTCCTCCCGGTTTTCCACCGTAATAAGGCTGTGTACAGTGTGAAATGGACAATTCATCGTCATATAAGTGAAATACCATTGAGTATGACGTTAATTACAATCAAACAAACAAACAAAGTCTATCTCAGGCATATGAGGTTGTAATATGGTATTACTCTGCCAAGTAATGCAGAGTGAGTAGTACACAGTCTGTCTTGCAGGTGGTTTTAGGGAGCTTCCTGTTGCCCTGGTGCTTTCTGAGCTAAAGAGTAAAAGGAAGCCAATATGTTTGTGATGTCTTGTATTGTTCGTTGAGTGACTTATATCTGTCTGGTGATGATTTGGTTTGTTGCCAGTGGTGTCGGGGTGGTTTCCTTCACCTATTGGGCAGAAATAAGATTGAATACAGCATTAAAGCCCAATCAGTCAATCACAGTCCGTCGTCACATAAGTTAAATACCTTTGAGTTCAACATTAATCCCCAAACTAAACAAACAAGTTAAGCAGTAATTGTGATATGTAAAAAAAACGTCATCAGTATCCATGTAGCAGCCTGGTTATGGACATATGAATGAACACATAGTCTAGATTTGTGAATGGTATTTCAATAAGAGTGTTTTTCTTGTATTCAGTTATTGGGTAACATTCTCTCATGGCACGGACTTCTTGCCTCCCCTATATTACAACATATGGCACTGGACAGTCTTCTGAACAGATATGTTATCTTAGGTCTACAGAACTCTGGTGTCAACAACAATGCCATTATTAAATGTCAAGCGGTAAGTCTTTGTACTCGTTTAGTTTCCATTTTTTGTACCATGCATAGAAGATATTAAATAGTGATATTTGAATGCTATTAATAATATTAAAGTGAATGGTGTAAAAACTAAACCACAGTGTTAGCTCATCAAGTGTTTTATTCTTGTTAACTATTAACATGATAATGTAATGGTTTAATAGAAAAGTGGAATATTCTCTCCCAGGAAGCTGATCTGTCTTTGTTTTTGCCTTGTGATTGTCCTGTCTTGTCTTTGTTTGTTGGTAGTGGTGCCGAGGATGGTTTTCTTTACAACCACAGGGTTGTCGTCTCATTTAAATTAACTTAAGAGACATGTTTTGGAATTGGTCTTAATCTAGAGTTCCATGGGTGTATTGTAACCTACATTTAGTTTTATACAAATACATTTACATTTCAACTTCTAAACATGATGTGATTATTTGATGTTTATGTTCATGTCTGCTATAAGCACATGCATGTTTTACAATTAAAACTTCTCAATAACCGTCAGCAATAGTACTTGAACTACCGTTATAATTTCATATAAACAAAATTTAAATATGGATATATTTTCAGATCGTATCAACATTCCCTCGAGATTGGTTTGCGGACCTAAGTGGTGAAAAGACTTTACCACAATTAGAGAACCTCTGTCGGTATCTGAATTTCTCTGCTGAGGCTCTCTATCAAAACAGCATAACTAAGAAAGACACTGATCAAAAAGAAGCAAGGTCAGTTAAATTTCTGATTCATTTTCTTTTCTGATTATTTATTAATCACTACCTCTTCCCTATTTAGTGATAAAAAATTCATCCTGTCATATAAGTGAAATAATACCCCTAAGCACAGTGTAAAACACCAGCCAATCAATCCTCATTGGATCTACAGAATATAATTTCGTTACCATAATAAGATAGGAGCCTATGTCAGTTTTTGACCAATTTCATATTTTTGCCTAAATCCGCTTTACTAAGACTAAAATATGTGATATCATGTGGTTAGTCCAATTCCTGTTTGACAATATAAGAAAATAAGTCAATAGATGACCAGGCATGTACATGTAAGAGAGCACATTATTTATTTTCCTTGAAATCAGACAATTACATACTTACTGGATTACATAGCTTTTTAATGAAAACACAAATTGACCATAACAATAAGCATGCAAACACCCCCAATAATGCATTTGATCTGATGACCACTTGTTAAATCCCATTTTGAGTTTTAATTTTGTCTGGGTGTCTTTAATACTTCAGAAAACTACATATTCAATCGAAAAATCATGAATTTGAAATTACACAACCATTCAAATCATTGTAGCATGTTTAAATATATCACCAGCTTTGAAGTTGTGAAAGATATCTCTTTAATTTCCACGATATAACTTGTGAAAAATTGTGTTTTACCAAAATTCCAACTTATGCATAACACTCTTTAATGTTTTCACAAAATAATCTGTTTATCCTGTCACTTTCAAACAGTATTGGGTTGGTTTAAAATTGTTATTATAACAGTCTTTGTGTTTTCTTGTTACAGGGACCAAATCAAACAGATATCCAAACTGCTGGTGAATATCCGTGCAATGGACCATGCTTTGAAAATGTCAGATCATTACAGCTTTAAACTTTCCTGAAAACTCATAACATTTTTTTGACGGATTGATTCCGTCATTTTCAAACCAGGACAGTGCATTATCAAGTCGAGCATAATGGTTGAATGTGCTGTTTGTTTCATGTTTAATTCAGATTGAACTACTCGGCTCAGAAGCTTGGCTCCGTATTTCCAATCTGTTTTAGCAATTACATTAATTGTTATCCTGCTACCTGGCATTATGATTGTAGGACAATTTTATCAGTATGAATAAACTATCGTTAGATCGTTTAATTCTTGAAAGTGCTTCATAAATGTAGGTCATATGATCTACAACATCTGAGTTTTAAGCTTGTGCTCAGTGATAATTGTAGACAACAATTTGCTGGCCCGGTGACTATTAACTGGCTGCATTTTGGGACAGGTCTGCTTTACCTAGAGTTTATTGTAACAAAAAAGAGACAGAAATGATTAATTGTGGAGCTAACAAGTCCAGAGCTCATCTGTCTTTAAAGTGGAGGTACATGTATAATACACAAGGACAATCCTTTGAAGATTTTAAATTGTTCAGATAATTTTCACACCTAAGTCGTTCATTGTTTTCTAAGGTTTAGCTGCACTGGCTATTGGAGTAAGAGTTACATAATTTGTTCTTTCATAATTGTGGCACATCATCACACCTGTTCTGTGACTTAGTCATTCCTTACACATGCTGGTATAAACATAAGCCGTATCTGTAGAGAAGCTGTGTAATGTGTATTTGTAAATTATAATAATGTAAATGTAAGAATTTGGACAATTAAATTTTCAAGTATGTGGTGGCAACTGTTATTGAATACCGACATTTGACTGTTAAAACAGACTTTGTTTTCTAAATAAAAATGAGACTTGTTTGTTTCTATATGCCCTGAACGTGTTATTTGTCTGTTAATACCCATAACCTTCTAATTATCACTCACCATCTTCAGGTTTCAACTAACTTTAACAAGGTGTCATAGAATATCAGCAGCTTGGTTGGTTTGTTTGATTGATCAGGATTTTGTATGTATTTACGGTTGTTTTACTTATTTACTTGATTCCTACTCATAAGTAAGCCAGCCCAACAGTTGAAAGTATTCACCCTGGGCATCACTGCCAGTTGGAGAGGCCCACTTGTTGCACTGGTGGTGTGCCAGATAAGAGCAATGTAAAGCTGATCAGGTGTGAAGTCTGAATTTTGATTTTGTTGATGGCTTCCACCCCCAAGTGGACCGACATATGAGTAATTATCTTAAAAGCAGGAAGTTATCTTCAAAGTTTGAAGTTAATCAGTGAATTTATTCTCTACTTATCGTGTTCATGATGCATACAGGCATAAATATTCTAAAATTATGTAATAGTGGCCATTTTGTTTTACAGAATTTGGTGAAATGCAATCCCATCCACCGTCTTTACTAGAGGAAGCTACATACCAAGTTTCAAATTAATCCATTGATTTATTCTCTACTTATCGTGTTCACAACACCTACAGATATGAATATGCTAAAATTATGTAATAACAACCATTTTGTTTCAGTGAATTTTGTGAAATGCAATAACATCCGCCGTCTTTACCAGATGAAGCTATATACCTTGTATGAAGTTAATCTGAGAATTTATTATCTACTTATCGTGTTCACAGCACATACAGACATAAATATGCTAAAATTATGTAATAATGGCCATTGAGTTTAACGGAATTTGGTGATTTGCAATACCATCCGTCCTTTTAGCATGTGGAAGCTACATACCAAGTTTTACGTTAATCAGTGAATTTGTTTTCAAGAAGCGTGTTTACTATAGTAGTGGTGGACAACAATGTATTTGAAGGTATCTCGCTTCTGCGTAACAAGCAAAGGAAACCATCCTCGGTCGGCAACAAACAATGACACATACAAACGCTGCTCACGAATAGCGAAACAATTATAAAGTTACCTATTTCAAGAAGAACTGTCAACCAGGTTTGTCATAGGAACCAACACCAACGAAATCAATGCCAGACCCATATTGGAATTTAAGATCAGACAGTATCTAGAATTAAATTGGCTTAATTTAATAGTGTATCTAAAACATCAAGTTCACTGTTTTCATCAAGTTTTAGCATGATTGTGTCTCCTATTGTCTTGCAAAAGCGGTTTTAGTAAATATACATGTTTGATTTATTGATTGGAGTTAAACGATCTACTTAAGGTTATTTAATATGACGAGGCGCCAGGCGAATGCGTGAAGACACCAGCCTAGTCGCCAGTGGAAGGAAGCAAAGACAAGACAAAACAGGGTCATGCGCTTTACAATGACCATGCAAAATCCATCGAGTTTCCAGGAGAATATATTAAATTTAGAAGGAAAAAGTATGAATGGAGTATGTTTGTTTGATTGGAGTTTAACGTCGTAATCAAGGCAATCCACTTACATGACGACGGGTTGTTCACTTCACAATGCTTATTGTCTATAACCACTCCCGCGTCTCATGTCTCACACATATAGGTGACAGTCCACAGTCAGACAGATGCGCTGAATGGAAAATCGAAATATGATTAGTAACGGCACACGCTATCATTAAGCCACGGCCGCGAGCCCAAATCATAAGAAATTGACTTCTGTAAGCCCCGGATTAATGTCAGTAATCTGCTGAATATTGAGGAGAGTGTCTGTCCTAATCAATCACATTGTGTAACAATCAAATGCCATCTATAGTATTTCCTTGTCGACTGGGTGCCAAGGGGTTAGGTAGACGCCATACCCTTAACATGACAATGAGTCCGAACCTGCAGAGGGACAATCGTTCCTAAAGTTGAGAGAAGCACAATTATATCACCAGCTGTTAACTACGAAGAGCATAACTTATGATTCTTGATCATGCACATTTTTAATTAGACATAAGTATAAAGGTTTGGGTATTGGTCGATTGACTTTGATCTTAACCCAAGACTGCTGAAATCAAGCGAAACGAGAATTTTATCAATAGTGGCATGGGGTTGTCGCTCGCAATCGACGGGGGTAAATCCCATCCGCACATGTCCACTCGGTGTGCGAGTTTCTTGAAACGAAGGGGGTTGTTACTAAACTGACAAGCAGCCAAACTAATGCAATACTAGTGAAGTGTCGACGTCACTCGTGCAACCGGTTGTATGCAAATCATCCAATAGCTTTTGCCTGCACTGTGTGTATCTAGTGCAATGAAAAAGTGATCGGCAGACTCAAAATAAACTCCCCAAATGCAGCGTGGTGAGTCATTGATAACATTGTTGAACAGACCATCGTTTAATGAGCTGCATCCATTTCTTAGAGGACATAAAATAATGCTTGATAAACGTTCCTAATTGTAATACCACGGTGGGTGTTTATTAAGCGAGAACAATCCTAAAAATTTAGATTTGAACTTTACCGGATCTTTAATTGTTGTAGGAAAGAAAGATTTACAGAAAGAAACTACACATAAATGTTGTAAATGTATTTTCGGAACGCTGTGGATACAGATTTCGAACACTATTAAACTAAAGAAGGCAATTTTTAACGCAAGTCCATGTTAGCATCATCGAAAATAATTTTCTGAACTGCACATAGGCCATGAATTCTCCAGCGTTTAGAGAGAGTGGAATCCAGACTCTTCATAGAGTAGTGAGCTTGCAACACTTTTAGTTAAACGAGTTACAATTCGCAAGCTTTCTTTTTGTAAAGACTCGATAGAGTTCATTTGGTAATCGGATAAATTATCCCATGCTAAATCGGCGTATTCAAAAGAAGGTCAATACATTATTTCCAAGCATTTGCGATTGAGTACATAAAAGTCCTAGAAGTTTATGGGAATCACAACAAACAATGTTGTTGTCCAAGAAGTTAACAGTAATGTTGGATGGGTGACGGAGCCAGGAGCATAGTAAAGATTTAGTTTTCGTCGAATTATGCCAGTATGCCAGTATTCTGCCCATGTCTGAATAGCTAGCAGATCACTATCTAAGGATGTAGAAACCTCAGGACTATCAATGTTTATCTAAAGGAAACAAAAAGGCGGATATTATTGGTTATGTTAGCAGGAAGATCATTAATGAAGATTAAGAATAGAAGAGGCCCAAAGACGCTGCCTTGGGGTACACCGGCTGCCAATGGCCTAAGATAAGATTTTGAGCCATAGAGGACAACCCGCTGCTGTCGATTATGGATGTAGCTTTCAAACCAATTGAGTTGTCCCCTCTCTATTCCCAAAAAAATTAGTTGATATTGCAGGGGTTTAATTCCGCACTTAACGTTATTTCATTCATAAGAGTGCCAGTCTAATAAGAGGAGGGCCACTATTCACAAACAAAAACACAACAAGAGAGATAAATGTTCAGCTATTGGGGATATGAGGTAAGTCATAATGGAGCTCAAATGAACGTTGGCTCTAAGCCAAAGGGAATTTTTGGTTTCACCAACATATTGTTTCAGACAATTCTTACAACTTAACAGTACCATGTACAACAGTTTTTAATCATAATTCAAACTGCCGAACAATAATAAACATTTCTAGTTTGGTATGTAAGCATCTAGTTTGCATCTCGCCTTCATACATTTTGAGGATCTGACTGACACCGTTACAGGGCGAATGTGGTATTTTCTTCTGGGAGCTTATTCTATCCCTTGGTCTAAATCCTAACTGGTCAGTTGTCTGAGAGTTTCGGATTTGAATTTGCGTAGAAATCCCCTAGTCAGTATACCTTCATGCTGGTATGTGATATGAAACCATATACCATAACAGGCATACAAGTGGAGGAACACATACATACATACATACATACATCCTACATATACTGAAGTAATATTCCAAGATTGAAGTCAGCTGTAAACTATTGCGCTCGCAAGGTCAAAACAAAGATCAACTGAAAGTAGGCCTTCGGCATCCAGAGTCGATGTTATCCATTTTGAGATAATGCCTATTTTAGGTGTTTGATAATAACTCTATATACTGGAGACAAAGGTAACAACAGCAAATATTTGATCAATTTACCCAAATAGGCAATACACGTGAATACTGATTAGCAATACAACTATTGCATGCGGGTATTAACACAGGCGAACAAAGAGACAACTTGACTTAATCTGTTAGCATAGACCTAATTATCAAACATTGCGTATTGATTGCCATTTCTGGGATAAAACGTACACAGAATACCAATTGAATATAACAACAAACGTTAAAAGCGTGGGCGTATATGTTCATTACTTTACAGGCAATTTAAAATCTGCGAAACATTTGTTCTGTTTTCTTATGTTTTTAGAACGTCACTTTTCTGACAAAACACGCAAGACAATGACAACAAATATCCAATCTAGCAGAGAGAACTAACAAACAATATGACTAGA
This sequence comes from Mopalia ciliata, assembly GCA_034783835.1. NCBI lineage: Eukaryota > Metazoa > Mollusca > Polyplacophora > Chitonida > Mopaliidae > Mopalia > Mopalia ciliata. Next base: position 10,758 of record JAVFBW010155877.1, read on the forward strand.
GTTCGATTCAAACACACAATGATGTGTGCTGTCGCTATTAAATGCTATATCTAATACAAACTGTGTTAGGTAATTCTAAATGTACATCCAAAATTTTCAGTATTTGTCATTAACTTTATATTCTATTTTGATAATTCCTAATTCCATTAATACCACATCGTTCTGAAATCGGCTGTTGAATGTGGGCGTATCATTATTGAGTATGTTGACTATCAATTTGAGTATTGTTCCAGGCAGGCGCTAGCATTCAGCTATGAAAGAGTCAAACAAACCGGATTCAATCGTTCACAACGGAAACAAAGGCATGTATATTAAAATATTAAAACGTATCCAAGATTTATCACAAATTTGATTTCTTCCTACATAGGTCATATGATTGACTTGGTGGCAGTCGTTAACAATGTCATAGACAGTATCAATTATGGGTGCATGATTAACCGAGATAAATGAGTGGAATTCAAATGCTTGACCTAAAAAAACACACTGTAGCCTTGTAAAAGGTTCAATATTTTAACCTCAATAAACCACACTGTAGCCTTGTAAAAGGTTCAATATTTTAACCTCTATAAACCACGCACTAGCCTTATATACGGTTCAATGCTTTAACCTAAATAAATTCCCGACTAGCCTTGTAAAAGGTTCAATATTTTAACCTCAATAAACCACACACTAGCCTTGTTTATGGTTCAAACGAACCGATTAGCCTTGTATAAAGTTCAATATTTTAATATCAGTAAACCACACACTAGCTTTATATAAGGTTCAATATTTTAACCTCAATAAATCCCACACTAGCCTTGTATAAGGTTCATTTTCCCCCCTAAATAAGGTTCAGCAGGTTCAATATTTTAACCTCACTAAACCCCACACTAGCTTTGTATAAGGTTCATTTTTTTCCCCTCAATAAACCACACACACACCTTGTAGCAGGTTCAATATTTTAACCTCGATAAATCACACACTTGCCTTGTCTACGGAGAAATATTTTAACCTCAGTAAAACACACACTAGCCTCGTATAAGGTTCATTTTTCCCCTCAATAAATCACACACTCACCTTGTAGCAGGCTCAATATTTTAACCTCAATAAATCACTCACTTGCCTTGTCTACAGAGAAATATTTTAACCTCAGTAAAACACACACTAGCCTCGTATAAGGTTCATTTTTCCCCTCAATAAATCACACACT
>JAVFBW010155888.1:0-11946 GCA_034783835.1 Mopalia ciliata
ATTTACAATTTTTATATCCAAATTTGAACTATATAATATATCGACATATTTTTAACACTTTTCTATGATATATTGGCATATTACAATTTTTTAACACCTATGTATGTCCTATTCAGTTCATTTTTTCTCCTTTTGATGTTAACGGCCAAGGGTGCTTCTGATAGGAGTTGTCTTTAATTGTAGAAAATAAAAATAAATTGTAAATACATGTATGTTCACGCCACAGCATAGCTGAAATACCGCCGAATGTGGCGTAAAACACCAATCAATCAATCAATCAATCAATTTTACTCTACAGGATCATATATACTAGTTAATATTAAATCCTATAGAATTCGTTACATTAATCATGGATGAATTTTTTTATTTATTATAATGGAAATTTATCAAATTTGAGTTTTTCCTATATAATCCTATAGTTACCAGATTGTCTGCCTTTAGTGTTTACCTTTTGATTGCTTTTGTTTTAAATAAAACTCGAATGTGATGCAACCTCTGGCGAATAACTTTCGTTATGAGTGGTCTTACATATTAAATATATTTTGAAAAAAATTGTTTGAAACGTTTTTTTGAGAAATATACTATTTGGGCCGACAGACAAAAAATACAGGTCCATATAGATTTTCGTTTAAATTGTTGGAAATGTTCATCAGAGCCTAGTTGCTCAAAACCACTAACAGTATCCGGTCAAATCACTAATGTTTGACGTGCAACTTTGTGTTATACGTTATCTAATTCAGAATAAAATGAAATAGGTCAGAGTTAATAAAATATGTTACCTCCTTTGATAACGTCATTTTAATTGTGGCTAACGTATCTAGATTAAGCTCTATAGTTACGTAACAAATATACCGCCGGTGACAATGACACCGTTCCATTTTAACCTCACAAGGAATAGTCAAGGTAACGTCTCCTTGACAAAGACCAAACAAACCATTGTCTATCATGGCTACTGAAAACACGATGAATTGTTCTCCTTCTAAGAATTGGAAGAAATACTGGTGTTACGCCTCTTCCCCAAGAAATTATTGTACCAAAAGTTGTATGAATGGCAACACCATATCCTGGCCAAATTGCACACCAAGTGACAATCCAGTTTTTAAGGTATCAACATTAATGCATTTCCTTTCTTCACAAACTACGTTTCCAATGTTAATTTCGCCATTAAGGTTTTCAGCTCATCCTTTTTCTTAGAAAATAACAACTTTAAGTTTACTCTCAACACTTTCTACTCACAAATAGATGTTGTACGAACGATATAAATTATAGCACAACGGTTATCATGTCATTTAAGAAGCCGATATAGCGTTAAAAAATTATTTGTTGCAACACAATATAAACGAAATAGGTTCCAACAACAACGCAATATTAAGGGTTTGTATAACAAATGTAGCGCTGAAGTATAGGATCCTGTAGCTATACTTAACACATTAAGATGTTTTATCAAGTACAACGCGATACAGTTCTGAGGCAATAATTGAAACTACGTTAAATAGTATGAACTAGCACAGTGAAATGAACAAAAAACAAACAAAGGTATGAATACATTCAATACAGTTAACTTACTTAAGCTAAACTGTTTCATAATAATATAAATTTAAATTCCCGTTCAGTGGAATATTGATGCATGTAAGCGATTAATTACGATTACATATCAAAAACAAGAAATAACGATAGTCAACAACATAATAAAAATAAAGCAATTACGCCTACATGTAATCAATTAAAAATACGGGTGAAAAAAAACCCAACAAAAACTTAATGACACTGAAACGATAGCACATACACAAAATTGCTAATATTTTGATAGATTATTTAAAGCTGGGATTAGTATGTAGCAATGGACCCAGGTTTAAAGAAATAAAGTAAGCGCTAAACAATTATAGCCTTCGTTTAAATTGGAATTTCTCAAAGGTTTTGAGTTGTGTATGACAATAATAAAAGAAAACATATGGAGGATACATACCTCCATTTTATTTTCGATTTTAACTAATCGTCACCCCTGTTTTAACGTGGTCAATGTTTAGAATATGCCCTTTTTCCTAGACAATTCAGATCACACTATACATTTACATCCAGAGTGCATAAAAGTTTCCTATAACTATTGAGACGTAATTACTCCCTCAGAAACACTAAATCACCTCAAATTCATCCAAAAAATGGCTATTTTGGAATCTATTCTAAAAAACTTGGAAATTGTGTTAAAGAGGCAATATATGATTTTTTCAGTTAGAAACCATCAACATTTGTCCAATAAGATAAATTTGTTCGATTATATGCCACAATATTTTCACAAGCAAAACGTTAGGATTGGTCATGGACGAAATTTGAGGAGTTTTAGGGTATAAAGTTTCTATATCAACTTACATTTGAGTAACTGAATATATATCACTGCCATCTCGCATCCAAATTATACGGGTTTATAAGTTTTATTTTTTAAACAATATCTAAACCAAAATTTAAGAACAGGAAATTCTGTGCTACTCCGTGTAAACATTGACTTTTACGATCTTTTAGTAAATGGAAAAGTAAATGTTGACGTGAAGTAGTAGCCCAGGAGTTAGTGTTTGAGTTAATTTAATACAGCTCACGTGTGAGTGTTAAACAATCTATGAGTATCTTAAAAAATGTAACAGTATGTAAAGCAGTTAAAATAAAGGCTACAGTTAGGGGTATTAATAATAAGAACATAACATATTGCAGAAAGCTGATTACATTACATTTCGATATATTACTTAAAATACCATGTCTGTTATCTGGTATATATACTGTAATTGTATCTACAATAAATCTGTTTATTTAAACACACATTTTAGATTAAAAATATGGAGATGAGACATATAAGATCTACCTTTTGTTGAAATGTATTTTAAAGTATTAAAGGCACGGTAATTATTTGTTTAGGCCGGCTTAACTCATTCCATGCTATATATTTATTATTGGTTTTTATATTTATCAGCGGATTGACACAAGCTATCAGGGAAGTTATTCGGTCTGCCGAAAATCACCGACTCTTCCCGAATGGACGAGTAACGAACCTCTACACCAAGTATCCTATTGCCAACACGATGTGTATGAAGACAATCCAAAACATGTACGTTGGATTACATTCATTCCGTTCGTTTGCGTATGCATTCATTCCGTCCGTTTGTTCATGCATTGATTCCGTCCGTTACGGCATGCATAAATTAAGTAATTATAATTATATTCTGTTACTGTGTGCACAAAACATTCTGTGTCTTTAAAACACAAATTTAAAATTAAAGAAAATTAAAAAATTAAAATTAAAAAAATATGCAAGATCTACATTTTGTTTATTTGTATTTTTAAGTATTATAGATAAGTTAATGTTGTGTTAAGGTCGCATTAAAATCTTCGTAAAGGTTTTTTGCACTCTGGTTATTTCAGGCAATATATTTATTATTGGTCTCCATATTCAACAGCGGATTGACACAATTTATCAGGGAAGTTATTTGGCCCGCCGAAAATCCCCGACTTTTCCCGAATGGACGAGTATCGTACCTATACACAAAGTCTCCAATTACCAACACGATGTGTATGAAGACAAGCAAAAACACGTACGTTAGATTATACTGTTTGATTGATTCATTCATTGATTCATCAACTGATGCATTGTTCATTCATTCATTAATTCTTTTGTTTTTTCATTCATGTAGGTAAGATTATACTGTTTGATTCACTACTTGATTCATTCATTCATTGATTCATCGCTGTATTTGTTGATGCTTCAATGATGTATTTATCTATTCATAATAATTCATCAATACTTCATTCAGTGATTCATTCATCTATTCATAACAATTCATTTATTGCTGCTTCATTCAGTGATTCATTCATCTATTCATAACAATTCATTAATTGCTGCTTCATTCAGTGATTTATTCATTGATGCTTCATTCATTCAATTGATGCATTCACTGATTAATTTATTAATTCCTTCATTCATTAATCTATTGATACACTCATTGATGTATCCATTGATATATTTATGCCTTCACTGATTCGTTCATTGATGCAGTCGTTGATTTTTCGGTGCATTCATTATTTGATGCATTTATTGATTGATCAATGCATTTTCTTTCCTTTATTCACTAATTCTCGCTTTCACCCATTGCCTCACTCACTCATTCCCTCAGTCACTGATCCCATCACTTACTCATTCCAAACTAACTCATTTCCTCACACCCTAATTTTTCACCGTTTCACTCGCATATATCCTCACTCATTACCCTCATTCACTCATTTTGCCACTCACTCACTCTCTCACTAGCAAATTCCCTCACTCATACACTCATGTTGTCACTCACTCGCTCATTCTCTAACCCACTCACTCATTCCTCACTCATTCCTTCACTCACTCATTTTCTTACTCCTTGACTAGCATATTCCCTCCCTCGCTTACTCAACTCTCACTAACGGACTTTGTCACTCACTCACTCATTCCCTCACTCACTCATTTTCTTACTCCGTCACTCGAATATTCCATCTCTCACTTACTTAACTCTGAATCACTCATTTTTTCACCCACTCACTCATTTTTTTACTCCCTCATGTACTCAATTCCTCACTCACTCATTTTCTTTCTCCCTCACTCCCTCCGTCGCATATTCTCTCCCTCACCCACTCATTTCCTCACTTACTCAATCACCTCACTCCCCCACTAACGCATTTTGTCAATCACTCATTCACTCATTTTGTCACTCAGTCATTGGCTCATTCCCCCACTAACTCATCCCTCACTCAATTATTACCTCACTCCCTCACTTATCCACTCACTCCTCATTGCGTTACTCACTCATCCCCTCACTCACTGATTGCCTCACTCTCTCATTCCCTCACTCATTCCCTGACTCCATTACTCATTCCCCCGGTCACTCATCCCCTTACTCACTCATCCTCTCATTCCCTCACTCACTCATTCCCTCACTCACTCACTTTCTCACTCACACACCAAAACATTCGCTCAATCCCTCCCTTACGCTCTCACACATTATTTCCCTCACTCCCTCCTCCCTTCCCTTAACTGGGCCTTGTTTTTGATTGGAATTTGAGTTTGACCTTTTCTGTTGTGCCCTAATCCCCGGTTATAATCGTTTGGATTTTTTCTCCTTTAACAGTGTTCAGGTGATTTTGGAAGAATTCCAGTATATACATTGCAGGATTCGGAACTAACATCTCGAAAAAGACCGGCAGAAAACCGCCCCGGCTCTGCCTCAATACAGCACAGTTCAGCTTCTCCAAAAGATCTCCAACCAAAAGTTCTAAAACTTCAGAGAAATGCAGCGCCATGCAGTATCACAGAACATCAACCGAATGTAGTTCCTCTGCTTCATCTCAGACCAGCACACCGTCTCCAAAAGAGGTCCGTCCAAAAGTCAGTAAATTCCCAGACAAATGTAATGATACTCAGTCCCGTAAGCGAACAGCAGAGGCGGAGTCATCATGTGTGGCGTCAGCTCAAAAAGCGTCCACTCAAGAACTGAGACCCAAAATCCTTAGGCTCCAAGACAAATATTACAAAAAGAAAACCGAAAATCACCAGTCTGAATCAACTGACTTGATGAATGGATGCCATAAGACAGGACACAACCAGTCTGACGGAGAATGTGACAGTCAGGTGACCCGACAGGGTTTCTGCAATCAGTTTAATTTATCCGAAACTAAAACAGAAGGAGCAATCTATGAGGATGAGATAAAGAAATCTGTCCGTCCTTCTCTCAGTGACGTCACTCTACTAGTTTTGTCGCCGAATATCACAATAAAACTGGATTATGATGATAAGGGCAAGATTAAAATATTAGGAAAGGGCGAATATGGTTTTGTAGTTCGTGCTGAGCTCGTGATAAGAGAGAAGACACACAACTGTGTCATCAAGTTTTTCAGGCAATCTCGTTCCAGCCATACAATGGTTCTAGACGACGCACGGATCCTCCATTACTTGTCCACCACACATGCTTCTCCTAAAGTATTTGGCCTCTTGGAGGAGGTTGGCCAGAAACCTGCTATAGCACAAGAATGTTTTGTTGAAGGGCAGGATTTGTACAAACTATTAGACAAACGCCAAACATCTAGCAAAGACTGGGTAACAATCTGTCGGAACTCTGCCATAGCCCTGTCCAAAATCCACTCCAAACTTGTTGTGATAAACGATATTAAACCGGACAATATTCTTGCGGATGACAACAACAACATTAGATTCATAGACATGGAAATGGCTACACTGGCTAAAGGCATGACGTTTCCACCCTGACCGGAATTGGAAAGCCTTGACCAATAAGCACCAGAGTGTGGGAAGGGCGAGGAAAACCACCATTAGGTCAGATATCTTCAGTTTCGGCGACGTCTTGAAATCCATTGGCGATGAAGTCCCGGAACTTACAGAATTGAGCAAGCTATTGAGATGCGCAGAGCCATATCAGAGAATTGACATAATTGAGACCATCAGACGATTGAAGGATATGATTATCTTTCAAAATTTCAATCAGTTTGATACAACCCAGAATTCTCAAAATATCATTTAATCATGTTCAAATGCAAATTTTAAACTTCAATTTAAAAAAGCAAAGTAAGATTAATGGCACTTTTGTCTATAAATTTTGATTTTAAACAAACCATTATTTAACAGGATTGAATAATGTTACAAAAAATTTACAAACCTAATGATTTAAAATATTAATTTAGAAGATTTGTACTCTTTAGAACTTACTGAAATTTACTAACTTTTTACTTATCTGATATTTTTACTATTGTAAAGTTTATATTCATGGCAATATTTTTATACAGAAAACATTTTATGTCGTTTATTGTATCAGTATTTTATATCATATAAATTATTATTCCATTTAACGTTTAAATAAATCTTCCATTATTAATTTACTATGACTGTTTGTTGTTTTTTGCGTTTCCATTGGACTTTGAATGACGAATACATTTAGACATAATAAGCGCATTCGACTGGAAGTTTGATTGAGCACGGTGAAACCGTTGTCTACAATCAATTCCACTGTTACATTCGTGAAGTTTCGTTAAGTACGTTAAGTGCAATCTTTTTTCCTGCTAAACTGGTCAGGCATACGGTTAACAATAGTCGGACGAAAGACAAAGACTGAGTATAAATTGAAGTGTGTATTCTGGACATGCAAATTGTGGGACGTTCTGAAATTTTCTTAGACGGCGACAGAGACTGAGTGGGCGTAGAGACCGGAAGCTCCTGTGGATTTTATGCGTGAGTTTTTACACGTGACTACTGGGACATAAAGAGGTTGTGGCTCTATAGTTCATCTCGAATTGCAACATATAGTCACCAGTTGAGAACGCAACGACTCATGACAGCCGATTACCGTGTGAGACAGAGACATATTTGTCAAACGAAACCCGTATGCTAATAACTGTACGAGAAATCTTGCACGTTGGCTGAGATTGGTGCTGTGCTGTGAGTAGCTGGCATTAGATCACCATAAATTGCCATAAGCCGTAATGTTTACGTTTGGCCCCACAGCTCCCTCCCAAACTTCCGTTGAGGGAAAACCCCTGGCATATAATTTAATCGGTCCTTTTGGAGTTCTGAGTTCAAATCTCAGAATAAGGAAGGGTTTAGCGTTGTTATGTAGAAATGAGTTATTACATAAATACGTGTAGGGTGTCATTTTGGCCTGTGTGTCGACTGCTTTTGTAGGCAGGTTGGCGGTTGTCTTGTGTACACGTCAGGGCTGTACGTTATTTAGTAGGTATAGGGACAGCAACTTCGTACAAGCGACGCGGGAAACCCAGAAGGGGAATCCCCCTGCCTGGCGCGGGACCCTGTGAGACACATGTTGTGACGTCACAGGCTGACCGTGATGATCGTGGGGCTGTGGGCTCGGTCCCTTACAGAAAGGGGACGCAAGTCTTATATCCTAGTACAGAGAAGGGGTGTCTTGGATCGGCGGTTGAAACAAGACGTCAACAAAGACGGTATTTTATTAATTCTTTGGCTGACCATGGCGGGGTATGGACATTGAGAATGACCGAGCCGGATGTCAACCCATGTTATGCAATGATGATTAACGTTGAATCCATGCGCCATAACCCTACACTATCGTGTCAAGGTGGCTCGTAGCGGCCTAAAGGGAACAGGACACCATAGACAGCGCTCGAGTGATCGCCCTTGACTATGCGATTACAGATGGTGCCAGCTAGGAACCGCTAGCGCCATCTGTAATCGCACGATCAAGGGAGATCATTACGTCACCCGATGTCAGTCTACGTACACACTGGACAGTGTCCCTTACTGTCTTTCCCGCGTCCCAAGGGTGTGGTATAGCCTGTTCTTCGTTTTGTTATCAATCAAGAGTCGCTTGTTCTCCTTTTATTCATTGCATTGTATTGACATAGCCTAGACTATGGGTGTATACGGTCCAACAGATCGATGTATGACACAATCATCCACATGTTTCCGTGTGTTATTTATTATTTTTTTTAGTTAAACAATCTGTGTGGCGTCTCGCGAGACTTGACGCGAGGATACGAGAGTTCACATGGAGTGCTGTTAGGCGAACCCCAAGACAGGAGGAGTGATCTCCCCCTGATGACTGAGGCAGGATTGTTCCTAGGGTTGTTTTGGGGAGGGGTAGGGGTCTCCCCGTGATGCTTTGCGTGTCCCTCGCGAGCGTGGGCGACAGGTGACGCTATAGGAAGAGTCAGTCGAGTCGTATTTGCTATTACAGACTAAAGAAGCGTTGTACGTTAGCATGTAGTCATTATTTACTACATATTAATGTTATAGTGTATGTTCATATGTATTCAGGAGCGGAGAAGGGCTCCTTAGTACTTGCTAAGTGAGGGCTCAATGGCATTGAGTAGTAAGGTTCTGGGAGAGCCGTGCTCTCACCGTGCCGTCACCGGTTGAGCAAGATGGCGTTGCGAGGGGGGCCACCGAGTGCATGACCCGCTGTGTCGTCTGCTTTTGTAGGCATGTTGGTGGTTGTCTGGTGTACACGTCAATGATGGTATTTGGCTCTTTACTCCATGATCCGTCTGGGCGTTACGTTATTTAGGTGTCAGGTATAGGAAGAGCACCTTTGTACAAGAGACGCGGGGAACCCAGAAGGGGAACCCAAAAGGTAAATCCCCATGCCTGGCGCGACCCTGTGAGACATGTGCTGTGACGTCACAGATTGATCCTGATAGTCGCGAGTCTGGGTATGGACTCCACAAGTCTTTTATACAAGAATGGAAGAGGGGTGTCTTGAGTCTGAGTTTAAACGTCGACAAAGACGGGATGTCATACATTCTATGGCCGATCATAGCAGGCTATGGACAGTGAGAATGGTCGAGCAAGAGGTCAAGCCATGTGATGACGTTTGACATTCAAGTCATGCGTCATGGCAGTACTCTGTCGTGTCAACGTGGCTATTAGTCACCTCAAGGGAACGTGACACCAACGTCCTCGATCGTGTTATCTCCCTTGACTATGCGGGTACACGATGGTGCTGGGCTCTGGTCGGGACCTGGTTTGGTAAGCCGGTTGGGGGAGGTTTTGTTGTTTAGGTCAAGCGAAAACGGGCTTTCACGTGGTATGATGTTCAAAGCGATCGAGATGTCACTTTTGAAGACAGAGAGCTATTTCCCTTGAACAGGCAAGTATACAGATGGCTAAGGATGAGGACGTCTCCTGTCGTGGGAAGGGAATGGGTCAATATGATAGATGGTGCTGTGTTGCTATTGTACGTCCGGGCATGTCGGCTACATGCTAAAGAAAGGCTTGTCCTGTAGAGGGAAGCCAACATGGGAATGACTCAACAATGAATGGTGGATCGTAGGGCTGTTCTGGGCTGTGTCTTCCCGTGATGCTTTACGCGACGCCCGAGATGTGTTACGAACCAGGCGTGCTCCCTTCGACCACATTGCACCACCCATGATGACCGACACACCCTAGGGGAAGTCTCTATCTCTCATGCAGGCGAGGGGGTTAGGCTGTCCCCTAGACCGTCACGGTCGCATCTTAACCCACAGAGACTGGTTCATGGGGGTAGGGGTGGTCCCCTTCCCACTTGTACAGCGCACGCCTGCCCGCCTATCCAACCGGCCGCCCGTTCATCCAGCCCACCCTCCTCCCGCCCGCTCGACCGACCGCCCGCGCGCTACACGGCGTTGTGTCGCGGCGTGGTGTCGCGGTGTGTTGCGGCGTGTTGCGGCGTCCCATCATGTTATAACCTCCGACGTTTAAAGAGAGCAGCCATTGACCGCATCTTTCGACGCAGGTTTTTCCACATGGGCCATGACCCTCGTCATACCAGACCTCTACCCGGCCCAGTCGACCCACCTAGACCGCGATAGACTAGTCGAGTGGTATCGTAACGGACCCCCGTCGGCCATCCACCTCAACCCAAAGCAAAAGAAAGCCCCAATAAAAATTCGGACACAATAATTTTGGTGAGTATCCTTTTTGAAAATTGTTTGAACAACAATAACAGGAACTATAACAACATCAACGAACAACCATCAACAGTTTTTTGTTTGTTTGTTTTTACAATTGTTTTTACGACCAGGAAAGTACGATCTCTATCGTACACCATTACATCGTTCTCCAGGGGTGGGCCTCCAAACAGGGCCACGATCTGCGTCATGGGGACATCTCGAGCTCGGTGTATGGCGTAGTACAGACAATAGTGTCCGCACACGGCCGTCGTGTCACTTTGTAACGTCTGTGTATTCCACGTCCAACGGCGTGTTGTCTGGGTCAACCACTGTGTGATGCTGGGTGCTAAGGGGGTAAGCTGTAGGAATCGAAATACTCGCCGTGAACCGCACGATCAAAGAATACAGCCACCCAATGGTCCCCAGGTCGATCACACGGGTCTATATTCAAGATATACCCAACGGGTGGATGGCGGTGGGGTGGTCTATGGTTCCTTGGCAACACGCCTTGAAACACGTACGACGTCCGGGAGTCTTCCCCCAACACCCGTTCCAGTTGCGTGGTTTTTAGGTCTGAAAGACACACATGATCTGACGGTTCCGATCCACTTCAATCTCGTTGTCGAATTCGGCATAACACAGCACGTTGATCGTCTTGGGCAGTGTGGTTTGGAACTTCATCTCCAGGCGGAAGTCGCCTTTCTGAACGGGGATGAATTCCGTGTCGCAGTGTAAGTTGGGGGAGAGGTCGAAACAGAACAAGGTGTAGCCGCCGTCAAACTCGTGTCGGGAGATGTCGTTCCCGTCGCCCCGGTAGGCTTTCCTCACACCCGAGAACAAGATAATGTACGACCGCCCGTACAAGTTGTCGTTGAAGCGGGGTGTGAGGGGTTGTGATGGAATTTGGCGACCGGTCATGTGCAGCGCCAGGTAGTTCAAGTTCATGTGTTGAAATTGAAAGGGGTTTTTGCTATAAGTACCATCGAAGGCTGTATTGTCCACTATGCAGAGAATGAGCCGTTTCGGTAGCACATCCAGGAACAAATTTTGTTCATTGACGGCGGTTTGGCCTTGGGGGACGGCAAAGTATTTGGTGAGCACCCGTCGAATCGGATATTGGGCTGGCTTTTTTCCAAGACCTTGACATGGGCGAGTTGGAGGGGTGGGCTGATGTGTTTTTTCCGAACGTGAATTTGGACGTCTTGCAGCACGACTATATAACCAGGCTCTTCTTGGCTGGTGGGTAAGCAGAAGGCGTCTTTGGCCGGGGTGACTCGTACACACACGGTGATGTGGTTGAGAAGATATCGGTCTTGAAACCCAATGTCCGTGTGAAGCCGTCCAAGCCGGTCGACCGATCGACTGTGACGCGTGTGTTTCAGGCGGTGGACAAAGCCTGGGTTTTCCCCGTTGTTGCTATTGAATTTGGTCGCCTTGTCTTTGTACCAGAGCTGTGGCGAGTTGCGAGTCTTTCGCCTCGCGACCGTAAGACAGTAACGTTTCGATGTACGCTCGGTAAGGGTACAT
>JAVFBW010155899.1:0-11946 GCA_034783835.1 Mopalia ciliata
ATATTACATTCTCTTGAATTAGGTACAATGCTGTTGTTTAGGGTAATGACTTGAATATAATTTAACAATGAAACAGATGGGGACGATAGAATAGATTGACATGCACTTAGCTTGACAAATAAAAGCATTTTACCTTTGTTGTGAACTGTAATTCAAGGATAGAAGAGTCAGGAAAAAAATCATTTTTTTTCTTACATCAACTCTGTTAATTCAAACAATAAAGAGAATCTTTCACATTGTATTATGTTGAAATTGCGCTTTTTGGGCCGCTTCCCGTGATAGTTATCATTCAGATACTGTATTTCTATACTTGTTTACAATAATTTGTTGTTAATTTTCAATTTTTAATTTTTAATCCTGTCATAACAATAAGTTATTAATAATTTCAATATAAAGATGAAATGGTATTTTATATCATTATTACCGCTGAGTTATTAATTGTTTTTGATTTAATTCAAACAAGACAAATTATCGATTGTATGGATCAATTGATTTCTTTATTTCCTTTACTCCATGGGGTGACATTTAGACGTGGATGTGGAGAAAAATTAATAATTAATAGTGTAATGGTAAAAGTGTTTTTTAAATGTGTCTAAACGTAAGTCTTGTTATTATTGTCAGGCAATCAATCAGCGGTTCCCTGTAATTAAGCGGGCTTTTTGTTTTTATTCACGAACTGTGTGAATTTGGTGAAGGTCCAGTTAGTAGTTCTTTTATGCTTACCAATCGAATTTATATATGGACTAAAAAACTGAACTGAGAGCAATTTGGCAAATTGCTACAACGCCAAAACGAAATTGTGTATCTAGTGAAATAGGCCTGTACTAGTTTACATCTTCCTAAATTTATGGGGAATTTTGTTATGAACAGTCGCAGTGCAATGTTTGTCAAGCCTTGGAATATTGTTCAATAAGACAAAATAATGCTAGAAAAATCTAACTTGTATTTAAAAAAATAAAGACAGAGGCCCCATGTTGATTCCCCCATTGTGATCTTCAAGAGATGCATTTGAAATTCTATGCTTTTTTTTTTGGAGAAAGAATCCAGTTTCTTTGTAAAATATGCCCAATTATAAAATGCCAGAAACTTTGGATTAAAATAGCGCTCAGAATATCGCCATATTTGATATTTTTCTAAAAATTTGAATACCCTATTAATTTTCCTGTGTTGCAAAATAAGATCTTCAATTCTTAATTATCAAATTTTGTTTAAAAATTGTGCTTTGCATTTTAAAATATGCTCGGAAGTTAATTACATGGAAGATCTTGTGGCACCAGAGTGAGTTATCTCACAATGGATCAATCGGAAGAAATATCCAGGTCAGGAAATAAGGTGGATTACACCAAGACTACGAAAGAATATCATGTTATGAGGAATATGAACTGTTGGGTGTTCGGTTATGGATGATTCGATCGACATAATTCGGTTAACTCTTTGCCTTTCACCGGTTTAATTTTGCAGATTGAGAGGGTTCGTTGTTGTTTACGTAGCAGCCTAAACAAAATAAATCGTAATTTAAGTTTGTTCTAACAAAGAAAGTGTTCTCTCAAAATAGAGGCCCGCGGCCGTTGCTTTGTGGGAGCGTTTGCGCTTCCTAATTATTCTCCAGTATATCGAGTCCGACTGTCGACCATCAGGTTCATGAGTGAGTCACAAGATGTGGCTCCGGTGATCGTTGATGTTTACGAAATTACGAAGTTTCTTCTGGGTGTTCCACCATAACGAGGCAAGGAATAGTGTTAAGTGGACAAAACGTCGTCATATAAGTGAAACCCTAATCAAACAAACAAAACAATGTCTCAAACTAGCGAAAGCACTTGTAAACTTCACTGACTATTCAAAACTGCCGCGGAAGCTGTGCATTTTGCCTATAAGATTCGTTGTGAATGTCGGTTACAGTCGATTCCAGATTATTGATATTAGAAGTGGTAGCGTGTGTGCCGCCTAATCCTGCTTCGATGTACCGTTTACGGGAGCGAGTCCGTCGGTCGACCATTAGGTAGATGAGCGAGTCATTCGATGTGTCCACGACAATCACGGGGTGGTTTTTACTCGGTTTTCCATCGTAATGAGGCAAAGGGCAGTGCGAAGTAGACAATCCGTTGTGATGTAAGTGAAATACGCTTCAGTACGACGTTAAACCCCAATCAAACAAACAAACAAACATATCGTTGTGAGCTTATCTTGAACATGAGTTAATTTTAATAAGTAAGAAATGGAGAATCCCTAGTAATGGAAGTGAAATACCTTTGAGCACTTTGTTCAAACCCGATGATAGTAACAAAAAGGGTTTTCAGCAGACGCCCTCGAGTACATAATAAATTATTAAAGACGGAATATGATAAATGCCGGAAGAAACCTCGTAAGATAAAACCGTACATCAAAGTGACACACGTTACTCATTAGGTGATAACAAACGAGAATGTTCTCTACTTCCAGCTCCAAATATCCGTTCATTAGACTGTTCCTATCATTTCAATTCACGATTAACTGTACTACATATACAAAAAGACAAGCATGATTCATCTATGTCTACTTTCACATAATCTTTTGTGCAATTTTCCCTACATTTTATATTGAAGGTAGGCAATTATATATTCTCAATTGATCATCGGTTCTTGGTCGTCTAAATACATGTCTCAGCGTTTTTAAAATCGATGGTTCTCTAGTCTCCACGAGCTCTAAAATCAAAAGCTATATGTTGTGCGTTGGTCGTCGATCACAACGACATGTCAGCAGAAGGCGTGGTTTTCAGAAGAGACGAGCACAGAGTTCGGAGAAGAGTCAGCTATAAGATTCAAGTCAATACGCTTCGAGATGCATGTTGTCTAGAAATGAGATGATTTTGTTTCGATTATGAATTTAACGAGTCGTTTATCGCTGGCGAATATTTCTGGGGCAAATGCCACGGAACAGGATTTGGATTACTACAGTGCTCAAGGCTTACGAGACCTTGACCGAGCATATACAATATGGAGATTTGCCTCTCCATTCTTGATTCTTCTGGGAACTTTCGGAAACGTTTTGACCATCGTGATCCTGTTCCGAAAATCTATGTGGAAACTGGCTTCATCTCCCTATTTGGTGGTCCTAAGTGTTGCGGACATTACAGTTTTATATTTGGGTCTTTTGAGACAATGGGTTATTTACCTCAAAGATATTGATATTCGCCTTATCTCCGCTGCTCTTTGTAAACTGCACACAACACTTGTCTACACGGCTACGGATTTCTCAGTATGGATTTTAGTTACAGTATCTGTGGAAAGATTTATTTGTGTTTGTTTTCCCTTCAAGGCTAAGCGTATTTGTAGTCGGGGACGAGCGAAGATAACTTTAGCAATTTTGCTGTTAATACTTTTTCTTGTCAATTGCCACTTTCTTTTCGGTTTGGGTTCAGTGTATGACGAGGAATCTGGAGAATTGATATCACATTGTGACATCCTTTACCCGGATTATTATAGTTTCTGGTTAAATGTCTGGCCTTGGATTGACTTATCGGTGTTTTCAATGATACCATTTTTCATAATAATTATGTGTAACATTTGCCTCATGACGAAAATCGGTCGGTCTTGGAGAAGAAATAAGGTATTACCCGGTGATGTATCAACTGACTCTCGAACAAAACCTTCCTCAATGACAGCCTTGTTGGTGTCCCTAAATAGCCTGTTTCTCTTTACAACAGCTCCAATTAGCATTTTTCTTTTGGGTCATTCACACTGGGTGGCTACTGCAACGAAAGACGACAAAGCTCGTTTAGAACTTTGGTGGGCAATAGTGAATCAGCTGATGTATCTGAACAATTCTGTCAATTTTATATTTTACTGTGTAAGTGGTCCACGATTTAGGCTGGAGCTAAAGGCAATGATTCAACAGCGTAACGCGGTGATTCCAATGAGGACTTTAACGTCTACTCAACAAGCACCTGTCAAACCACCAGTTGTTGAGCCACCACCTGCAGGACAATCGTCCACAGCTCTCGGAACACTACCAGAGACGATGATACTTTCATCACCTTCACTTTCAGCCTCGAGTGTCCAGCCCAGGGAAGGCAATACAGTAAGACAAATAGGCTTTTTGACCGTCTCTGGTTGCTGAACATTTTATAGATTGAAAGCTACTGATTGTACATGGACATCACACGAAACTAATGGAGTACCAAGTGATAACAGATTTTAATAGTAGTTATATATTCTACGAACTTTTCCCTTAACGCAGAGTTATATACAAAGTTAAAGTCAAAGTGTTATCACCTCTGGTGAAATACTACCTTCCCAGTTAACAAAAGGAGTACAACCATGCCATGTGGTTGAGCGTTAGATTAAGTGATCAGTAATGCGTTTAGTCAAAGTGGTCCAGAAGGAATCATCGACCAGTACATATATTCGAATATTATATTTCGTACTTTCAGATTTTTGTGTGTGTGTTTATAAGTGTTTTTTTTTAAACCACCTTTTCTGCATCTTTGTCTCTTCAGGACAGAACGTTTGAAAGTGGCAGTGCATAATCGAGTTAGATCGAGATAACCGTTCCAGTGAAGGCTACGCACTGGCGTTAAGTAAATACATAATGACGTGCATTTGTTTAGTCTTATTTTTAAAATGTTTTTTCAAGTCCTTAATACCTTTTATTTGAGTATTTTGATAACGGACCAAGGACTCGGAGATGACTTAAAAAGAAATATATTTTATAGGTTCTCGCCTGGAATGATCCACCACGAAATCTAGTATATATGCAACAGAAATAATTTAAAATGCCATAAAAAATCTAATGAAGGGCATTCTCTTAGCATTTTCTACCTTAACAGTGAAGAGTTAATGTATTTGAAAAAATCTTGTAAATGCAATACAAAAAAATGGTCTTTTCTTTCATGAAGCTGTTAATTATATATAAAGATAAAAGAAAATTCAGTTGATATATTTCTGAATAGAAGCTGATAACTAAATGTCAGTACATAAAGTTTGCTGAAAAACTAGTTTGTGAATCGGAGAATAATCTTATCTGACCATATTGAACAAACATTACCATATGCAAACATACACCCATGAGACCAATATAGATTTTACAAATAAAGAGTCATTCAGCTATGGTCGGCAATATAACGAAAAATCATTATATGAGAGGAAACATTGAAATCCTATCAATTTTCTCATATAGTTTATATTATAATGGAAGTTTTCAATTCATTATCGAAGCTTTTCATATTGAGTAGGTCTGCTCATATCTAGTACTCCTATGGTTTACTGCTCTCCTGATTATAATTGGATTTTGTGTGTGTATTTCTTCTGTATTTTATTTGACTAATTCCCACTTGACACTGTTTTATTGTAGTCTAAAGATACAACGCTTTCCATGTTATTAAAATCGATGGATCATTTTCGTTATCAGATCTAGTTTGTGGCGTGGCTGTCTTCATTAATGTCTGCCAACGGTTAAGGCCGTGGTCGTGTCTTAATGGTAGCGTGTGCGCTTATTCAACTGATCCTGCTTTGATGTACCGTTCACCGGAACGAGTCCTCTGTCGACCATCAAGTATATGAGCGAGTCACGTGTTGTGGCTCTGGCAATCACGGGGGTGGTTTTAACGAGGTTTTCTCTCGGTTTTCCACAGTAATATGGCTAGTTGCAGTGTGAAGTGGACAATCTGTCGTCATATAAATGAAATAACCTTGAGTACGACGTTAAACCCCAATCAAACAAACAAACAAAGCCGACGGTTAGGGAGTGGATGGGAAGGTGGAGGTCTCCTGTTGCCCGGTGCTCTCAGAACAAAATGTCAGCCAAAGCTGTTGTTTGCTTCATTCTTTTTTGTTGTCTTTCGATTGTCCTGTATTGTTTTTGTTTTCACATGTCAGTGACATTGATTTCGCAATACCTGGATATCTCAATCTGCCTTTTGCGGAAATACCGATTTCTCTGTTCTTGTGGCATTCTTGCTAACCAATAGTTCTATTTTGAGCTTTTCTGTATTTTACAACCTTTGGCGGACACAGACGCTTTAATCAGAATCAATACAGCTACCGCCATGAAGAATAAAGTGACTAAGGTTTAAATTACAATTACATATAATCTGTCATATATGCGCTTACAACTAACTTGTAACTTCCGTTATTGACAATTGCGCATTTTTGCACTGTCTGAGCCTTTTCGTAACACGCCATCTGGTTGGATGTCTGCAAGTTCCCACGCAGCCAATCAATGTCATAGCTGTAAATTCTGGTTATAGCGGCTCGGTCGCCCAGGGTTGCAAAGAAGAGTAGCTCGGAATTAAACTTTTGGCTAACGAAGATTTTTTGTTAGCGTTCCTGGGGTTAATATAAAGCAATCTATTTGTTAACCACTTTCGGTTGATTGAAAAATCTACCCGGGTTTTATAAATTCAAGCACCAAAACCCCCTGTTGATCTCATAGTCTACGGTACCACAGCGTTGACAATTGTGTACTCAAAACGGTTTTTGGGCTCCTTTTTAAAGTAATCCACGTGACATATATGTCAGGCTTAACTTCAACACAAGCAACAGAGATGCTTAAGTCGGTGGATTTACTTTAACGATCAAATAAACATAGACGATTTAAAGTGTGCAGTGCGAAATATTGAGGAATGCTATATTCACCAATCCAGAAATAAATAAATATGCAGAAATTGTTCTCAATATTTGACTTCTTTTTCAATCGTCCTCGTGATAAAGCATAGATGACTGTCGAATGAGGCAAAGTACACGTATTAATAAGAAAAAAGTTTAATATATAAAGAAAACTGACACCTGTTAACGGTTATGTTTCAAATAAAAGAAGTTGTGACACAGCCGTATGGGGTTTATACAATGACTTTTTCCCCGCATACGTCACCAAGCTTCTGACCAATCAAGTGTGTATATTTTTCAACATTTAAAATCGATTTTCATTACTAAATTAAATATAAAAATCAAAAACAACATTTCGTTTGATGGAAACATGTTTTTAAGACATGGAAAACTGTCTTCATGAACAATTTCGTCGAATGACAAAAAGTTTTATGAAACAACAGTGTGTGACTAGCGGCTCTCTCGTATATTCATTTTAATGATTTTGTTTACTTTGATCATGCAGACGTTTGTTGAAATACTACATGCGTTTTGTATCGAACAATCATCTGATTCTAATGTTCCAGTATTACCCCTACATCAAACTGAAATTAAGAGCATTGCATTTTCTGCTGAAGGCATTGTCTCATTTATCTGGAAAACTGCCCACAGCATCCCAGTTCATAAAAAAAGGCATCAAATATAATCAATGTTTGTAATCTGTAGAGAGGAAAGCACAAAGATATTTATTGACACATTTTCGCTTCGTTATATATGGTATAATTGCGGTTTCAAGGCAGGTGACTCGACTGTTTATTAATTGATTGATATTTACAATTTTATAGGCCAAGGTATGGTTCAGACCAAAGACGTCGGAGATGTACTTAGAAACACATCTATAAAGCTTTTGACAAAGATTGGCATATAATGAACTCTATTAACTTTCTAGCATAAAGATTTGTAATAAACTCCCTGCTTGGTTATCCAATTACAGGTGTGGCAGGCGTCAATATGTTCTTGTTAAAGGTAAGGCGTCAGTTAGCAGAATTGTACCTGAAGGTGTTCCGCAATGGTCACTTTTGTTTTTTTATTTAAACCAACGTATTGTTTTGGATATTAAATGCAGCAAACTGGTATTTGCTTACGACACGTCATTATATGTTCTATGTAAACTCTTCAAACACTTTGAATATTTTAAATTCTAATCCTATCACAATTTCTGATTGTGCCAAAACCTTGCTCGCCCAATTCTGTCTACAAAACAGAAAGCTTTATCTTTCTTTGGAAGGTGATTCAGTTATCTCTTTTATCGTTGGGACCTATACATGGATTTCATTGTTAAAAAGATATAACCAATGATAAACTGCTTCGGTAGTTTAATATACAAACTACTGGTATCTCGTAAAACCCTACAAATCGTGTAAGTGGTTATACAAGTGGTTATATTGTTCGATTATTCCGATATTGTATCTTACAACTGTGACAATTGAAATATTTCAAAAAGGTAAAACTTGATTCTATTAGGACGATTTGTGGGTGCTCACGCGGTACTGGTCACCCATCTCTGTAGAAAAAAATCTGGTTTGTTATTTTAAGCTGAAATGCGGAAACATCATAAGCTTCAAACATTTAAAAAAAAAAATTACCGAAAGACCAGCACTGTCACAATTACTTTATTTTCACTTCACGCCAGACGAAGAATTGTTCACTGAATCGTGAATCGCTACTTGAATTGTTAACTGGCACCTACAAGGAAAAATACGCCATAAAACTTTCATATTCAATTCATGATCAGTACAGGGCATCCTGAAAAATGTTACCACTTCAGGTCGAATATATATGACCGCTATTTAAATTGTTACCTCCTCAGTACAATGTCCACTACACCAGATATATCATCATAATTCAATACACAGCTACTGCCGGACATTTTGAAAACTTTGTAAATTATCAGTGAAAAACGCCCGGTGAAAAAGGAAAATTGCTTCCTGAATTGTGAATTGCGGTTTAGATACAATGATACAATCTTTGTATTCAACACACGATCTGGACACTTTACAATAAAACCTATCCCATTCCGGTAAATTGTCAAGTTCACTCTGAATTGCTGTTCAACAAACAAAAACATTACAGGACAAATACAGGACACTCACAGCACAATACAAATACATAAAAAAGACATATCGGCTTCGATTTTCTCTAGAGCTCAGAAAGCAACAGGGTAACAGGAAGCACTCTTCAACAACCCGTGGTAAAGATCAAGTGGATGGTACTGTAAGTATATGCTTAAGATAGCAAACAAAATACTCAGCATGGATTTAAAATAGATCAACAGTTATTTCAATGAAATAAAAATTGACTGATGAATTCGCCCTATATATAGGTGAATTGTCCTCGAGAAGGGCACAACACACGAATCAAACAAACAAGCTTGACAATAATGAACACAACTACTAAAGCATGCATCTGGAGTTGATCGATCTCTCAAATACAAATTTATATTGTGTGGAAGAGTATTTACCTTTCTCAAACTACTGATGTTTAACTACAAAAATCTGTATTGGCGAAACTGGAATAACAAAGAGTTATAATCAGATTTACCATCGATCTATGAGTTGGGTTAAATAAGTTTGGGACACAGGAGGTTAACGGGGACATTGTACAATTAACAAAGTACATTGAATTCGTTCAAATGAGCACATTCAGGGGCTCATCAAAATAGATAAAATATTGCCGTATGTTAAAGTCATTCTTTTATAGCTCGCACTATTTCGCCTGACAGATATCAAGCGATAACACTTCAGAATAAGGGAGCTCTGGTAGTATTAAATAGATTGTAATGAAAATTTTCTTGATCTCCTTGTCATTAGTAGTAGGCAATGGAGTCCGCTCTTCCTTTTTTAAAATAGGATAAATATTTACGCGTAATGAACTTTTCCATGCAGAAAGAGGAAGCCCATGTGCCTCAGCAAGGTACTGAGAATTTTGTTAAATGCAGATAATGGAAGGTCATACTAAAGCTGAACATTTTCTCGTTACATGATGCTTGGGGTAACTCAATATGCACAGAAAACCATTGAGCGGCAATCTGTAGCTAAACAGTTTCAGGCTATCCCCATATCCTTCCTTGTCGTTACACGATGCTCGGGGTAACTTAATATGCACAGAAGAAAACCATTGAGCGGCAATTTACAGCTAAACAGTTTCAGGCTGTCCACTTATCTTTCTTTGTCGTTACATGATACTCGGGGCAATTCAATATGCATAGCAGAAACACTGGAGCGAAACTTCAGCAGCTGAGCAGTCTCAGACTATCCACATATCCTTCCTTTTTATTACACGATACTCGTTCAAATTAAATATGAATTTCAGAAAACCCCGCAGCGGCATTCCGCAGCTAAACAGTTTCAGACTGTTCACATATCTTTCCCTCTCCTTACACGATATTAAGGCAATTCAATATGCTTAGCAGAAAACTGGAGCGGCATTCTGCAGCTAAACAGTTTCAGGCTATCCAAATATCCTTCCTTGCTTCTCGTTACACGATGCTCGGGGTAATACAATACGCATAGCAGAAAAACCATATGTGGTATTAATCAACCAGTAGCGTAGAACTTTATAATTAACTGGCAATGTAGACACAATCAACCAGTAGCGTAGAACTTTATAATTAACTGGCAATGTAGAAACGAATCAACCAGTATCGTAGAACTTTATAATTAACTGGCAATGTAGAAACGAATCAACCAGTAGTGTAGAACTTTACCTGTAATGTAAAACTTAACCAGCATTGAAAAAAAAAATCAACCGGGAGTGTAGAAATGTGGCAAACCAGAAGTGTTGAAAAACAATCAAACTGTAGTGTATACTGTGATTCCCACTGAATAATTTGACATAGTAGACCAAAGTCACAACTCCGAGAAACGACAATATACGCATGTTAAGTTAAATGGTTTAATTAACCGAAATATAGAAACTTAACATGTGTATCTCAAGCCTTTTCTCGAAGTTGTGACTTTGGTCTACTGTAGTGTATAGAAATTCTTAATAAATTTAGGACTGCAAAAAAGGGTTGTGAAAAAGCAAAAAAAATCGTGCTATTTATCCAATGTATAATCTGTTTGTTTCTTGGTTTACATGTCTACCAATAAGACGGCTGATTTGCTCGATGTTTTTGTTAATGCACATCAGTTTTTCGCTGACTTCCTAGGCTACCTCCTCTAAAAGGGGACACAAAGTAGAAAAATTACTGTTAACCATGTTTTTAACATAAATTTAAAAATGTATTTTTCGGGGCGTGTGTGTTTTTATTTCGAAATTTTTAATTGTCTGAAACAGATTTGTTGCCCCAAGATTCTTTATTGATAACATAACTGTAATTACATATGTAGGAAATTGTTGCTCACTTGGATTACTGGTTTGAATTCAATCATCTTCTTAATAAAAAATGAGCCCTTTTACAAGGATGTCAGTTGTATAAAGGAACACAGCGTTTATCTCAAGATAAATGTCCCGCCATTACCCTATAGTATTAATGTCTCAACCATGTGACCTCATTAACCGATTCCTATCTCGTAATGTGAAATCTAAAAAGAATATCACCCTGTAGTTATATATTTCAATGTCGTGGTCTTCTGTTTACATTTTAAAATAAGATACATGAGCTGCAATTCTATTGCGAACACCCCGAAATGGAAACGGGATTATCGGTCTTTAACGTGTAAATTCGACATATAAACAATTTCTCGTTTCGACGAAAGTAAAGTAAAGACTTTAAGGTAAGCGACGGAGATGGTAAGGTGAGTTTTAGTTGCCAGTCCAAATGATGGGGAGCCACATTTCGCAAAATCGAAAAATAACAAGTACAACTAGCTTAAACTCACCTAACCATCTTCGTCGCTTACAATCTCTGAATAGCGTAGCAAAAGCCGCCTTGTTATAAATATTTACATAACTTTATATGACTTAGACTTGGTTTAGTTGCCGCGAGTTGTTTTTGGCACATTGTAAGATTATACAATGTGCATTAGGTATACTATACACCTATTCAAAATATATTTAAATTGTACATGTTTTGATATCAGAGTGAACTGTTTCAAAGAAGGCAGGTAACTAAAAAAAATATACTTTTGAATGGTAAACTTCTGCAAGGTAATAATAGAAAGTGAGACTTTTTAAAAAAAAATTAACATAAGCGTCGGAAGACAATCCAAAGCTGTAGGAACACTATGATAGCATAATAAGGCGAGGGTCCATGGGCCGCCCAGGCCCCGGAAGCTCTCGAATCCTAGATACCCGTATGCGATATCTGTCATTTTTGACATATATAACTAATATGATAACCTATGACTTTTGACATTTTTTTGTAATCTTTTTTGTTGGCTTA
>JAVFBW010155910.1:0-11946 GCA_034783835.1 Mopalia ciliata
AGGTAAAACGTGCATCATTTCTTGTGTTGAATTATACCCTCTAATTTTCCAATCGAGTCATATCCATTTTATAATTGGATCTTAAACATTGGCTAATGCTTAAACTTCAGTCAAATTTATCCATGCTGGCATGTATTGCTGCTTTAATCACTAAACAGAAGAGCTCCACAAATATTGACCAATCAATATCTTTCGTGCCAGAATAGGGGCCTAGGTCACAAGACTTATGGAGTCGACTGTTTATAGTAGGCCTACCTTTGACAGTTCACACATGTGGTATATACTCACGTTATATTCAGCGACAGTGTGAAACCATTCGTTTATTCCACGGAGCAAAAACGTATTACTTTCTGCAAGATTTGATAAGTCGATGGCATATTTAAGTATGTCTAATGGTAACCTTTCAAGAGATATAGAAGTTATAGCAGCCAGAAGTATCACTTTAATAATCTCATAACGATTTTCATGGGTTTTTAGGTGCATACAGCGACAGCGCCGGTGTTGATCTCATACGACGTGATGTGGCGGAATATATCCGGAAACGAGACGGGTACAGGTCAGACCACGAAGATATTTTCCTCTCCACAGGAGCCACTGCTGCTGTCAAGGTACTCATTAGTCCGTAATGCAACTTTATATTTGTTTTCGTGCCTTATTCTGCTCATGTGATTTTTACTTGATGCATATGTCAGCGGAATTCGATATATATGGATAGCAGACTACTTAATAATAATAATAATTCTTTATTTCAGGCCCATAGCCCATATCTGTTGGGTTTTTATAGTCCATCGACTCATCAATGATATTGTAACAAAAACTTGATCCACTTCACTGCAAAGCACATGCATAATCAATCAGTTCTTGTTTAGGTTTTGTTTTCTTGAAATACTATTTTGTTTCATTTGGTGCATGGTCAATGAGACTCACTATTCCTTCATTTTACATGTACAGTTATTCAAACTAATAAAATCACAAAGGTATTCCGAGTTAGGGTAACTAGCATCAGGTGGTATTCCCATTGACCTCTAATGGTAATCACAGAAATAGAATCACAACTATGGTGGTCATGCACTAGCATCAGGTGATTCATCCAATGGTATCGAGCACAGTATTCCCAGTTAACGTGGAACAGAACTCCGACAAATAAACTCCAGTGTCAACAATATGTCTGCTACTGTATTATAGTTTAAATAAAGACCAAACAGACTCTTTGTGAATAAAACAGGTAGACAACACAATTATTATAGTCCAAGGCACACTTCGATTTATTAAAACTCTTGTCATGATGAATTATTAATTACTCAGCATGACTTTGTGCTACGTAGAAGTAAACTATATGAATTATAATTTTAATACAGAAAAGGGATAAAAAATAAAGCAAATTTGGAAGGAGGAGATAGCTTATAGCCAAGAGATGTTACAGCTATGACAGTAGTGTGGCTATCTGACGTTTGCTGACAAACGCCAGATTTTATAGGGTCCAGAGGAGACCTCTCAGCCAATCAGAAACGTCGTATGCTCTGTCCAGAAATAATCACTGGACTACTTCTACAATAAAACATTTAATTCCAAATGATTTAGGAAAAAGTCTAGGGAGCTCCAGACGAAAAAGGGGGGCATTTTTCTCTAGTTTCCACTGCACAAGTTTGCAGTGTGTAGCATCTGATTTGAAAAAGAGCTCCCGCGATAAATATCTGCTCTTGCCTTCCCGCCAGTAAAACTGCGCACTCGCCGAGATCTGTCGGCTGCTCAAAACAAGGATCTGCTCATACCCATCACATATATATAGCCTAAATTAGCTATTAAAGTTTATGGAAATTGAATCCTTTACCAGTCAACTTAATCTAGCATTTTATTTGTCAACAATTCAAATCGAACTTCGCTAAATAACGTTATACGTGAAAGCGCCGAATCAATGTTACTTGACTGTTAGGTTAAATAAGTGCGTAGGAATTCACGAAACATAGTTCAGTCTAAAAATACAAATTTATACAGTTTCGCAAACAGTTTTGCATCAAATTAGTATTACAATCAATGAAAGCAACACTAATGTATACACAGAATCATGGTTCAAGTTCGCAAGCAATTTAAATGAGGTATTTACATCGCTAAAATGCAGCCAATGCATTTACAGTGTTAAAAGGTATGACTGCCGCGGCGATCCAACTGTCAAAACAAACATTTCCTAAAATGAATTTCAGTGCATAAATGCCTCACATTGTTTTAGCCATGGTAACTAACACAGTTTATAAAAGTAAGTCAAGCATCTTTATCAATAGAATCGATCTCCGGGCTAATGCTTACTCAGAAACTTTCACAAAATCGGAGATAACAACAACAACGCAATGTAAAACGGGTGTCGACGAATCTGAACTTTCGTCAAACTTCTAGTCAGAGTGCAAAAATGACATTATTAGTAGAAACATGCACATTGTATTTAAAATACACAACAGCGCCAAAAAAGTATAAATAAAAATTGACAGTTTTATTACACTATAGTTACAGTAACTTACAGGTATAGCAGATTATTCCAGTATTGAACTAACTGAGAGACATGAACACCTTCAGTGGGAATGACATTTAGTAAGCAATTATGGCTTTGCGCCGCAACTCAGAAAAGGAAGCTACTTTATTAGCAACAAATGTGCCTGACGCACTATGACTAGTCAAACCAAGAAGCTTGGGTAGAGCATTATTAAAACAAACTGTTATTTCACGCATACATGCCTGGGTGTGGTTATGCCACAAAGCAGGACAATATAGGGCAATATATAAGCTCTCTGGCTTATGGTATTCTCGTCAATGGAGTTTCGAATCCCAAGTCAATAATCTGAACTCACTTTTTGTTTTGAATGACACCAACTCCGTTGCAGGTAGCTGCAGTAACTCAATATGTCATACAGGTGGTTATAGATAAGGTAGCTAGGTAGGTCCTTGTGTTCCTGAGGCAGGAGGCCAACGCTACGATGATTTTTTGTGGCGTATTACAGTGTTAATTTACATAGTATTAGTTATTGTCGATTTTCGACGGGTCTACGCACTATTATGATCGTCATGCAAACTCGTACGCCGTTTTTACTTCAACAATTAGAAAAAAGGATCAAGTACAGCAACAACTCCGAAGAAAGATAATGAATTTATTGTTTCGGTTTATTGATCAAACCATATAATGTTCTGCGTATATACGGTTTGTGTTGCACTTCGAGTTATCTCCCCTGATGATCAACGATGCCACGACAATGCTGTTTTCAGACACCACGAGAGGGTTAATGCATGCATTAAAGGGCCACCAATAGAATGTTTCCGATATTTTTGCGTTATAACAAGTCAGCGGCTGTAAAGAAGATATGCTTTGAACTGTATTTCTGTCCATCGATTTCTACCATAATTTATATTCAATTTTGGACACAAGATTTGAAGAGGAGGCGGCCATGTTTGTTGTTGTATGGCCCATAAAATTTTGTGACCTGAGAAATCTCACGGGGTGTGCGGGTTTTACTTCCTTGTAAATCGACCAATCAAAACACAACGAACTTGTTTAAGGCATTGTAATGTATCTTATTATGTCGTGTATTGCGTTCTGTGCTTGTCTATTGTCTTGACATGTGGGCAGAGTATTATGACCAAATTATCCCTGTTCTCTTTCCTCTGATTTATTTCATCTATGTGAATGACAGGTTATTATGAAGTTGTTAATGACCGGCAAAGAAGGAAACGAAACGGCCGGTGTTATGATACCTGTGCCACAATACCCTCTCTATACAGCTACCATCGCTGAATACAACGCTTTCCCGGTAAGAGTTATCATAGAAACCACTGTTCCTCATGCACTAACCACTGTCTGCGCTAATAGTGTATCTTATATCAGTGATAAGGACACCGTCGATTAGTAGTTAGTGGTTATGTGTGTGGATTGCTGTGTAAAGAGGAGGAAAATAGTCCAATTCAAATTGTACACCCTACAAATTTTTTTAAAAAGTGTACAAAAACATCTTTGACAGGAAGTCATCCAAACTCTTTATAGAAACTATACAGCTATGCATTCTTACGTTTATATCCAACTGATACGCCACATTTTAATATTTAATTACTTCAAGGTCATCACTCTAATCGTATCAAGTAATCTTTGTATTGAAGGTTTCTATAACCGAAAATGTTTCGTGAAATACGAATCACTTTAAGACAGGAAGTCATATTAATATCTATTGGGTTACAATAATGTTAACATTCTCCAGGTGTCGTCCATGGCAAGCCGTTTAATCACTTCTACCTTTATTCTACATATGTTGAATTCTCTTTTTTTTAAATATGCGTATTTTTTGACATATTTGGAAAAGAATTCAACATATTTTACAACATATTTTACATAAGTAAAATAAACCTTAATTCAACATACGTGGAAATCTTTTTCACTTATGTAAAATAATAAGGTCAGTGGAAATGTTTTGTAGATATGAGAAATAAAAGCATCCAAGACTCAATTACACCCTCACTTCTCCCTCACAGCCCGTATTTAGCGGCAATAAATTTGTTCAAAATGTACAATCTGATCAGAAGCACGTCCACCCTCTGCGTTTCACAAAGCATTTGTAATTGTTTAGGGAAGAATAAATCAGGGAAACTACATTTTGTTTTATAGGTCGACACTTGCGATCGATTCTGTAGTGAGCTTTACAACGTTTGATTCGTTGGGAAAATAAAATGATGTAGACTACAATAAAATACTGAATAAGAATCGACTGATATAATATTTACTCTTTATTTTTCAACGTTATTGGCATTTTTCATAATAGAATGTATCGTTTTGTCGTTTCCGTCGTTGGTGGCTGTATATAGATGCCAGTGTTTGGCAGTCTGCTCTCAATGACCTATATAGTATAGGTCATCGTCTGCGCTTTGCTTTAGTGTTGTTGTAATCTCTCTAGAGGGGAGCCCATTTCCCGTTCAACTCTCTCCTTGCCCTGCGGAGGCTAAACTTGCATAGCATGTGAAATATACCTATTGTATTTGAATTGGTTTTGGAAGTCTACACAAAACCATATGAGCACAAACGAAGGTTGGATACAGTCTTCTGCTGTTGAGATAAATCATTTATCGGTCTTTTGATAAGTGGAACTCTTTTGTACATATGTAACATGAAATATAATTTTTACAAAAGTGAAATGTTTGTTCAAAGATGTGAAATAGTTAGGTTTTCCTGTATTATTTTACTGATGTGAAAAAGAATTTCACATATGTTGAAAATAATTTTACATAAGCTGTAATCAATTTTTATTTTAGGTATGTGAAATTGTTTTTCACGTAAGTGAAAATGTTTTTGACATAAGTAAAAAAGAATTTTACTTAAATATAAAAAAAGCAAAACTAACTCGACATATGAAGAATAAAAGTAAAACGGCTTAAGTGACACCATTGGAGCTACATAAAAACGTATTATAAAAAGCAACAATCTGGCTTATATTCAGCAGTATAAAAAGTACAAAGGAACTGTACTTTTAAATAGAATTGCACTCATTTTCCCTGTGAGAATCTCTAAGCAATTCCCAGATGTGCACATTTATTTAGGTTAGAGTGAAAAAAAAATGTGAATGTAAAGATAATAAAGTAAGTCAGTGTAGATAAAAACATTTATCAATGATATTATTCGATGTTCTACCAGTTTTGTTACTGCTATGATAACAAACGCCCACTATTGCGATAACAGCAGTATCGAAAGAGCAAATCGGTTATCATCGGCTATTACATAATAAGGAAGGGTTGTACGTTATCAAGTATTTATTATTTTGTTCTTTTTTTGCACTCCTTTATGTAGTAATATTTTGATGTTGTGTGTTATCAGTAGTAAGCGACCAGTTTGATTGCACACTATACATTAAGAAGGATTGTAGATTATTCATGACTAAGGTGGGGCTCCGGATCATGACGGCTGCCCTTTGTCGTGGGGTTGTTCTATTTTAAGAATTAGGTCGCGTGACAAGATCGAGGCGTGTCACCACTGACCCGCCACGCCGTCGGCATGACGACATAGCGCTCGTCTGCTTCGTGCACACTGTACAATATTAAAGCTGAGTGCATGGCTAGGGCCAACACTTCCTAATTATGTTATAGAAAATGCTAAAGCAAATGCCCCACATCGCAGTGCATAAAGCTTCTCTAGCGTCGCCTTTCTCAATCCTACTTAAATACCTGAGTGAACAGACGTGTCATACCTGCGCTGAGCTAATCAACCTGTAAAACCGGTTATTCGGCAACGCAACTATAACGCTGTATTATGACAACTATATCGGATTCAGCCTTCCGTGACTTCGTTGTATAGTTTCGCTGCACAAGAAGTGTCTAACCAGGATATATTTTGAAACCCCAGCCTGTTTCAGTCCAAGCTAAGTACATTGTGGTGATGTAATGGCTGTGTATGAACTACCCGGTGGGGACCTAATAGTGGGCTGCCAATCTAAAACACAATTTGAAAAACTTCAAAGGCTGGATTTATTAGCAGAAAACCCCGTAACAATAAAGCAGTATAAAGGTAGAAAAGAACAACGTTAAGGAGTATTATACGATATTGATTTAAATGTAAAAATATGTGAATAATGACCACATTAACAAAGAAAAATATTGTATTTGTCAAACAATTGTCATGCTAGTTTAAACGGGACCAAGCAATGCACTGAAACAAACACAAAGTGCGCGAATTGTAATATTTAAAACAGCTCAGGCTGAAAAGGATGCAATTATTACAAAATCGCAGAAAATGATATCTCCTATGCCTATGCAGTTAGAGAAAAAACTCTATTTAAAACTGCAACAAACTGTGCACAAAAAAACAGCCGTTGAATAGCCACGGACATAACCAAAGCCCTTACAGACGAACAAAAGAACACTGAAAGCTCTGATAATGACACAACAAATATAACAATGAGCAAACCAGACCTGATGTTCGTGAACACTATTCATACTAACCTTAAAGCCTGCAAAGCCGAAGTGATGGAGAGGGATTTCCTTAACTGGAAATTCAAACGCAAAGATATAATTTCAACCCAAAAGATACTCCTTACAAATGCCAAGCTAGAGAGACTACCTAGACCAATACATTGAATATCACAACTTAACTAAACACGTATAACACTAAATCTATATATTGCCAAAACAACACCCTAATTTTTAACACGGCACAATTTAACCACCTTCAATGGAATGCCCACAGTTTGGACAGAAACGTGGATAATCTCAAAGTAATAACACGGTAAATAAAACCAGATGACATATACATCAACGAGACTTTTTTTAAAACCTCGAAATAGTTAAAACAGAAATTCGAAATTATTGGCTATATCAGCCCGATATAAAATAGTCCCTATTTGTAGATGACGTCGCACTCTGGATAACCGGACGCTCAACTAAAACGCTATCATTTAAATCGCATGATAAGAGCTCTAAATACAGTAAATAAATAGGATAAAACAACGAATGGGGATTTAAATTCTCAGCAGCCAAGACAACCGAAGTAATCTTTTGTATAAAAATGTAAATGTCAACATTGAACTAGACTAACGAAAAATAGAATTTAAGAGAGTGTAAGATACCTAGAAATGATATTTGACTTGGAAAGCACACACCGGTCAGCTTGTCATATCTTGCAATAAAGATCTAAATCTTATGGGATGTGTCTCTGGAACAAACTGGGGTGAAAATAAAACAAGTTTAATAAAACTTTATCAATGTCCGATCTGATCAAAACTAGATTATGGAGTAGCCGGTTTTATGATTACCAGCAAAACAAAACTAAAAAGAATAGATTACGTGCAATACGCAGCCTTAACATAACGACTAGGGCATCTACCCCATTATGTAGCTTACAAATTGAAACCAACGAGAAACGCCAAGAAGAACTCTCAATGAAATATGCTTACAATGCTGCAACCGAAGGAAATAAACACCCATGCCATTCTGTCCTAGGTCCAAAAAGTGAATATGAATATTTAAAATATATATGGATGTAAGACTCAGCCCGTTTCGCAATCCACGACAAAATCACGAAGAAAGATATACCCGTGTATATAAGGACAATTACACTAGAGACACATACGATATAGAGAATGTCTAAAAATATATACAGACGGTTCAAAAAACGAACAAAATAACACAAGATCGGACTACGTAATCCCGGAAAGGTTTCAAACGTCTTGGCAATATATCGGTATACTCCAGTTAGCTTATAGCTTTTATAAAAGCATTAGAATGTAATTTAGAACATAAACCTATGCAATCACATATCCTTTCAGACTCGCTAAGCAGTCTACAGTCGATAGAAAACTCTTACATGGATAGTAGACTCGATCTTTTTCACAAAATAGATAATCTGTATAGTCAAATAATTTATACAGGCATTAAGGTAACTAATTAAATGCAGTCTAACAAGACCCAAAACAGATGTGTAAGCTGGATTTGGCGTAAGTGAAATAAACTCAATTATATCAAGGAAAGTACTTAACAAATGGCAGGACGAATGGAACAAGGAATATCATGGGCGTTGGTTATATGACATTTGAGATAAGAAAACAGTAAAAAAAAAACCGCCCATTTCTATACGCTAATAAACAATATGATATCATAATAACTCGTTTACGTCTTGGGAAAACTGGATTAAAAGCAAACGTAGCAAAATTCATCAAAAACATCTTATTGGTCTGTTCCGGGTGTAACGGGCTGTAAGGAAGCGGAAGAAACAAAAGAGCATAGATTTATCAACATATAAATATAAAAACGAAAGACGGAAACTCGAACACGATTTTAATCTAATGAATATTCCGCTAACACTGCCTGCTATCATAAATCCTAATCGATAAGACATAAAACAAGTATATCAGCTCATCATCGATTATTTTAAGGCCATTGGATATTACAATTTAATATAATATATAACATAATTTAAAATAGAGCGATCAATCTCATCCCTAAAAGGTGGTGTGGCAGAGGAGATACCATTTTCCGTGTGGGCTGTGTGTCACACTAGCCCAGAGGTACGCTAGTATAACCAGCGATCGGCTAACAGTAGCCCATACTGACTGTACCCTACCCTATACGCTGGTTCATATACCAAAGATTTTCAGGTAAAGGACCGCGGAGTATGGCTGTAGACTGACACAAAATTCTATTGGTTGATCTGGTCACATGAGCATACAGTCCTCTCTAAACTTTGCTCCGCCATTTTGCAAACCTGTATGCTCATGTATCGTCACGTATCACGCATTGTACATATAATCTCTATTTATATGCCAACAGACAATTATAATAAATTTAAACATAGAAATACAATGAAAATAACTGCCATCACGTACAACCTGTGACATCATGTAGAGGTCGCTGCTCTCCCCGCGCCTTAGTACTCAATAACGCACACCCCAAACGTGCTAACTCCTTGCTCCTTCAGACTGAATAACGTGCAATCCTTATTTATATGTAATAGCACAAATCCTTATTTATCTTGAAATAGGGAGCTAATTTAGCGCCAGAATTCCTAAACAAGTAGACGACACACTGGTCAGGCGCTCCGCTTTAAGATTGTATAGTGTGCATGAAGCAGACGAGCGCTGAGTCGTCATGCCGACGGCGAGTCGGTTTAGTGGTGTCCCACGTTGAAATTTACACGTGACCTGGTTATAAAAATAGCACTAGCCCACGACAACGAGCATCCGCCATGGCCCCACCTTAGCACTGAATAACGTACTGACTCCTTCTTTATATGTATAGTCCGCAATCAAACTGATTGCGCACAACTGGTAACGCACACATCAACCTATTACTACGCAAATAGTAGTGCGGGGTCAAAACTGCTGCGCACTACATAATTATAATGAACAAAATGTATAGAACTTGATAACGTACAAGCCTTCCTTATTATGAAATAGCAGATGCTAACCGAGTTGCTCTTTTTATATCACTGATAACTTTACGCTTACACCTTGTTAAAATACACTTAACAATTACAGAGGACTGTCCTGTTGCATGTACTCATTATTATCATTACATAACTACAGACTTATACAACTTCCGTATTGAATTAACTATAAGAAAATAAATACAACTCGGTAGAGGTATGCTTAGTATATTTCTAAACGCTTATGTGGCTATATTTAAAACTGTTTACTGGGCATAAAATAAATATAACAGGTGTTATAGATCATAATAGGGCTTCACTGATCCAAGAAAACTTTAGTTTTTTTTTTGTCTCGAGCAGTTATGCACTGTTGTACTCACTTTGTGAGTTTGACTTGTATTTTCAGGTGAATTATTACCTTGATGAGGACAATGACTGGTCTTTAGACATTGACGAGTTAAAGAGAGCTTTACATGAAGCGAAACCAAGGTGTAAACCTAAGGCTATTGTAGTTATTAACCCTGGCAATCCTACAGGTATTCAATTTTTTAAATGTTGCCTAAAACTAACACCCAAAATTGAAACCAGAGTTTATCTAAAATACTATGAGGATAC
This sequence comes from Mopalia ciliata, assembly GCA_034783835.1. Lineage (NCBI taxonomy): Eukaryota > Metazoa > Mollusca > Polyplacophora > Chitonida > Mopaliidae > Mopalia > Mopalia ciliata. Next base: position 10,493 of record JAVFBW010155910.1, read on the forward strand.
AGCGCTTTGAATTCTGTCCATCATGACCATGTTGAAAACCATGGAGATGCATTATCTTGAATTCTGGATATCCGGCTTAATCGGAATACCTCCGAAACGCAGTTTTTCAATTCCGGTTATCATGACAAGAATAAATTCCATCAGGTTGCAACTCATGATATCACGTCAATTTAGATCTGCCAGTGTCAGTTGGGACATAGCATCGAAGTTGGGACGTAGCCGAATGGGGATTGCTCGCCGACTTCCTTCACATACGCCTAAGTCGACCAATCAAATGTGTTATAGTTTTCCCTTTTAAAAAAACTTGTGATAAGCTTGACTACCATTAGGATGCAATTATTAAATTCGTGTTTTCATTGTTAACTTCAATTACATCATTATACACGTTTTGAAGTCATAATAAGCTTGAAGGTATCAGCTGTAATTCATGATGAGCTTGAATAACATTACGATGACATTATTTAATTCAGTTTAGCATGGTAATCTTAAACACAACTGGGATGCAATTCTTAGAATCTAGTTAGAATGATAGTAGAACCATGAGGATGCCCTGGCTTTCTCATTCCGGTCATCATGTTAATCTTCGTCATCATGATGGTTGGATTCTTAAATTCTTACTGTTATGATAATCTATGAAATACCGATGATGCTGTTCCTGGAAACTAATTATCATGATGGTCCTATGTACTACGGGACGCAATTGTGGTGCTAATCATCATTCGTGATACTTGTGAGGGATGGCCTAAAACATCCGATCATCATGTTTGTGTGTAACATTAGGAGGATAGAAAAACATTTCATATCATGTTTATCTTTAACTCAGGTCAAGTTTTGACGAGAAAGAATGTTGAAGACGTTATCAAATTTGCCAAGGAAGAAAATCTATTTATTTTAGCAGACGAGGTAGGCCCTATAGTTATTTGTTGTGGGCTAGATTATCCGTCAATCGTACTTTCTCGGAATTTCAAAATGAGTTTATTGTTCTTCGGAGTTACACTACTCTTGTACTATATTAAACTTATCAGTGGAAATCATGGATTATAGATATATATTTAAATAAACGAAGAGAGAAAAATTTGCTTGCCTTCACCGGGATTCGAACCCGGGACCTCAGGGTGACAGGCGCAACACTCTACCGACTGAGCTACAGGGGCCCACGGCAAAGTGAGTCTCGAATTCTTACCCAGTAAAGACGGCGATATAAATATATATAGATATATATATATATAAATCGAATCCCGGTGGAGGTAAGCAAATTTTTCTCTTTTCGTTTATTTAAAATGAGTGAAATATCATTTTGCCGAGTGAAGGAGATGCTGATATTACACCTACACATCAATAATAAAACACAGAAATCAACGGTTCTAGCTTGAAAGTGAAGACACAGACACCTGGTTGTGGATCGTTTCTTATTATCTTTATTGCATATTTTCCAAAACAACCCTCTGCATTGT
>JAVFBW010155921.1:0-11946 GCA_034783835.1 Mopalia ciliata
TTATTTTTTCCCAAGGTTGTCCACAAATGTCTGCATTATAGAAGTAGTTGCGAAACCTGATTATGATAAATTAAATATGCATATATATTTTTCTTAAGTATTTTCGTATATGCCTATTGTGTTCTAGTGTTGGGCTGTACTTGGACCGGGCATCATTTTATCGCATTTAGCTCTCGAATATGGCAAAAAAACTAAACGTAATGCATATATTGTTAAGGCTTGAGATTTTTTTTACTGAACAGTTATTACTGGATAAAAACAGACTAGCATTGCTATTGGTTATAATAACAAGTGCATTAACAGAGTGAATGGAGTCATAAGAATGTATTTGTAGAAATAGAGCTCAGAGCTCAGGCAACACTTAAAACGTAATCGTATTGATTTTATCAGCCTGCGGATAATCAAACAATTACCTATTCACTTGTCTTTGGGTCATGGTGACCAGATGTAAAGGTGCACAGAATATATATAGCTGACAGACATAAGTGGGGGCTTTGGTGTATGAATGTAAAAGTGCATTTTAAATATACTTGTTTATTTTTAATGAAGAAAAATACCATTTTCCTTGTCCCCACCTAGATTCCCACTCGGGTATCATAGACTGGCTAACTGGACTAGCGCTCTAACCGTCTGAGGTACAGAGGCTCATAGTATAGGACACTGTACCTGTATTCATTATCGTCCAGGTAAAAGCTGAGGGCCTTTCCCTGTGGAAATCACTGACAGAGCGACATTAAATCAGTCTTTTTTCGCGAAATTCCGCACAAATGTGTATTATTGTTTGTGTTATTCGTGTAATACGTATACACTTCATACACACACCCGAGTTCGACTCCATGTGGAAGAGAGTAGAACGGTCTTCCTCTATAGGCCTACATTAAAATATTATGCCTAGATTCGATGCCGGAGGAATCAACCTATTTTCACTTCACTATATTTATAACAAAAAACCATCTCAATACATACTTCGCGTATATATTTCAAATTGGGATATTTTTGGACATTTGATTAAATCCATCGCCGTCCCACCTCCATGCCACAGGGTGAAGTCGCTTTGATAATGAATCTGGACATGTTTCGTGGTGATATTCGGTAAATGACAGTAAATTGTTCGATTTTGATCTGGCAAATTACAAGTGTAAAAATACACCGGGACTATATGTAATGAAGCCGTACAGTTTCAGGTCAATGCAATTATTTTTTTAAAGTGCATGCTATAATAAATTTAATTATCCTTTAAATAAATCAATAATTTGTTTCATTTTGACTCTCATTACAGATTTTTAAAATACCCGCTGGCGTGGTTTACTGGTTACGTGATCTTACTGCGATGTACCGCTCATGGGTTCGAGCCCGTCTAGGGGTGGTTTGTACAAGGTTACCTCCAAGTTTACCTCCGGAACAGGAATAGTGTAAATTGGACATTCCGTCGTCATATAAGCGAAATTTCCCTTAAATAAGACGTTAAACCCCAGTCAACCCAATAAACAATTAACATTTTTTAAGTTTATAGCTGGATTTTTCCGTAACTGTGACCAAGAGTAAGGAGCTTCCTGTTTGGGGTGAACGTCACGGCGCGGGTTCATCCCAAATTTACATGCAGTCTGCCTTGAATAACTACATGGTACTTGAGCACAGAGCGTTATATACATAACCCTGCCAACATACACCACTCACCAGAGCAATAGTTTGGTATTCAACTTTAGCACACGATATTGTTTTTTAATCATTGCCGATATAACAAAAATCTTGATACTTCACCATACCACTAGCTTATTATTTGAAACTGTCGAGTATGGAATAACAATTGGAGTATATAAATACAAGGAGCTGTAGTCAGCCGGTCCTATATCGCATACGCTTCTTAATGACTGATACAAGGATTTGAAATATAGTGCGGGCTATAGGATGTAACAGAATTTTATGTTTTACGCCAACGGGCCATCCTGTAAATGCGTTGTATAGTTATGAATTATTATTACATCAGTTGTTAAATGACACAATCTGTTCCGAAATATTATGATGTGAATGGGTGGATACTGGTCCTTTGGAGTTTTACTAGATTTATTAATTGATAATCATTCGCCTTTGCTTGATGTAATACGAGTTCAATATAAAATATATACTAAAACTCTTCTGAAATAATAAGTCAAAATCGATTAGCTTTTTTTTTACTGCAGGCCTAATTTTGCAAAACAAAATCGCAAGAATGGTTAAGACAGAAAATACAATGATTTCCATGAAGCTAAACCATTTTATCGTTGTTAAGTCTGAGATAAGGAAATCTGGGGACGCTGGTCCCGTATGACAATATAACAGGCCTTAGAATCTTACAGGGTGTATAACTGTGTCTGGAGTTTAGCCTCACTCATTGGCTCTTTGCTGGGATCAGTATATATATACGGGCTCATATTGTACACATGCAATGAAGACAAAATACAATAAATTTTACATTAGTCAATACTCAAGAGAGATGACACAATAACTTTAAAGGAAACGCGGATAGTTTACTGATATATAATAAATAATAAATACAGATAAACCTAATCTTCTTCACTGGATTTAGAGGTTGATTAATATTTACATATCTAATGAGAACTTGGATCAGTCCCGAGTCGACCATGTAGTCCGCTCACATCTCGTCGCCATCGATCGATACTCGTCTGCTTTAATGGAATTCTACCATTCCGGGCCAGCAGTGACTCACCGACTCTGCCGGCCGAATATCGATTAATCTTTGGTCATACTACCCTATTTACTCATAGTGACAGTCTTGCTTTATAAGCAAGATCAATCTTCAATATTTTTTAAACAATATATACAACGAAATAATGTTAAAATTTGTCCTCAAGCGTCTCTTACAACATACGCGCTAAAGCATACAGACGCCTTCTTGGGATGGCGCTGTTTGATTTGATTCTTTAAAGTATTGGCTGCGAACCAATAGCCAATTTAAATCAACAATGTTTGACATTTCAGAATTTCACATTGTTAATATGATCGTTAAAACACAGATTGACTTAAAAGCCAGACCTACCTGTATGCTTATGTACATAATATGGGAAACTGGTAAATCCGCCAAATCCAATCGTATACACGCAAACACAACAAAACTGGATTAAATTCCATCGGGAACTTGTAGGTTCGATCTCGATAGGCATTCTTCCTCTATATAAAAACCACACAGAAGATACAATATGTTTTGGTAAATATTCAGAACCAGGCTAAAACTACAGATCTGTGGTTGCACGCTTAACGCATGGAGACGCCGTAGAAGAGTTAGTCAATGCTTTCAGACTCCGCTTCATTGCTGCCTGGACAGACTTCGATCAGCATCCACTGGGCATGCGTGTTGGGCTATACGGCCGTGATAAAGCCCTCGCGTGTGGGCAGCACACTCACACGTTGCTTGACTATTTTTACAATGCGGTGTCCAGTGAGAACTCAGATCTATTATTCTGCCGTTATGTTCGGACAAAGGGTTGACAACATTATTGTCAATCCACGCAGCCAAGGCGGCGACAGATATAATATTACTACATAACACTTGTGTTGTGTTAGGCCGCCATAGAATAATGTTCAGAATCGAATACGCGAAAGCTACAGGTTTATGCAGTTCTCTTCTTCATTTCAATTTGGACTAGTAGGGCATACGTTCAAACCGACTGAGCTACATAAATATATATAAATTTTACTAATTTTAATCCGGAAACAGTTAAATTAGGCCTATGTTTCCATTTCATATGTTAAATCCCTATCTAAAACTTCAAATAGGCTATCATAAAAAGATAATGTACCAAGGAACAAGGCGGAAAAGATGATAAGCTTTTATTTTATATCGTTAAGCCCGATGAATGGCTGGGTTTTTTTTAGCACCATAAAGCATTCGTCTGACGTGATGTTTGCTTGTTTGATAGGGGTTTAATGTCGTACCAAGGGTATTTCACTTATATGACGACAGATTGTCCACTTCATACTGCATCCTGCCTCCTTACGGTGGAAAACCAGGAAGTAACCTCGTAAAAACCACCCCTGCGATTGCCGAAGCCACAACGTCACTCGCTCAAAAACCTGATGGTCGACAGTGGGATTCGATCCGTGAAAGGTAAATCAAAGCAGGATTAGAAAGCGCATATGCTACCACTAAGCCACAGCGGCCGGCCCAAGGAGTGGCGATTATCAGAGTCGAACTCAGAGACAGCAATGACAAGACAAGCAGATAGTTCGACTCCAGGTAGTCCTATACGTTTGATTGTTTGTTTGTTTGATTGGAGTTTAACATCGTACTCCAGGGTATTTAACTCATATAAGGATGGATTGTCCACTTCACACATTCTTATAACAGTGAAAAACTGGTAGGAAGCCTTGTAAACACCATCACCGCGATTAACGGAGCCACAACATGTGACTCGCTCATATACTGGATGGTCGACAGGCGGACTCTATCTGGTGGACCTGTAAATCGAAGCAGGTTCAGTTTAGGAAGCCATTCACTACCACTATCTTTGATCTCCTCAGGGGTAATTTACGTGTATGACAAACATGTCCGTTGCTTAAATACAGTGGAAAACCTGGAGGAAACCTAAAAAAATCCACCCCCTGCATTCATTGATCTACATGGTGTAAGTCACTCCCAGTGTAAACACTTAAGCCCGCCCCTGGGCCTGACCACCATTCTCTTCAATCTACAGGAAGCAAGTAAATGAGCAAAGACCTCACTATTCAAACTGTACAGAATGTGCAACACAAAGAACAAAATTAATATGTGTAAATTTTATTTAATCAGGAATTCACAATTCATTAAATAAACCCACATTTATCAAAGTTATACAAAAAGAAATCATGTAAGAAATGAGTAAAAAACAATCTGCATGTTTTACAACATGCAACTTCACCATCAACAAAAATTACAAAAGTATGAAAGTACACAATTAATTTAAAAAGAGTTTTAAAAAAATATAAGTATGCATATGTTTCAACAGTGCGTCATAACAAAGTACAAAAATATTCTTTTAGCAATATATTAAAATTATTAAATTTATTATTCAAAATTTTACAATCTACCATAAAAAAAAAACAAAGTACCAATTTAAACAATAGTTTTAAAAAGATCATATTCCTAAACACAGATCATTTAATTTCTCATTCACAATATAAAAAAAATCACGCATTTGATTACATGTCGAATTGATAGTCATGTTAAGTTTATGCGAATAACAACCATCTGTACAATATATAGATAAAATTATGCAAAATCATTAACAAAAAGGGGTTTTTGACTTGTTTTTTTTCAAAGTTTTGTGTTAAACACAGGGACAGGGAGCACTGTTCCTAGCACTCTTTAAACAACTTTTAACAAGAGGAATTAAAGGGCTAATACAAAAACGGAATCAAATCTTCATGTCGAGAAGTTTATACAAGATGGTTATCTATGTATTTAGTGTAGATTGCTTAGAAATTAGCACCATATTTAGTCTTATCACACATTTCCTAACAATTAGAGGATATACAAATATATCTATCTAAAATAGACATGTACTTCAGGTTTTGAAACAAGTAAAATGGTTCATTTAATGCCACTGGTATCACCTTGAATGTTTCTGTTGGGTCAGAGTGTTGCACCATACTTTAGGATTTACAGGGGTTTCATGTTAGAGAAGGTTATCCATCCACATTACTTTATGTCAATCCACAGGGGGAAAATATTTCTTGTTTGTTTGTTTGACTGGTGCTTGTTGTCTAGGGCATTTCACTGAAAGGAAGATAGCCTATCCGCTTCTTAGTATGCCTCATTTATCAGTTCTTAATGCCTATGTCACATTTGCTGGGGCGGAAGTGGGATTGAAAATATCTATGACCAATATCAATTATAGGGCCGCTGTACTATTCCCGTGGTCACATACTGTTGCACTCACAAATACTTTGAATTTGTGGCCTCTTAAAACCTGCTGCTGCTGAACAGGCACCAATGGCATTCCTGAGGCTGCCACAATTTGTCGGCAAAAGTAAATTGTGACTCACCTCAAACACAAGGCCACCGTAAGCCCTATGTTTGGTCGTCATGGCACCTCTCTACGGCCTGTCTATGGCTTTTCACACCGACCTTGACGGCCTGTAAAAGATTGCAAATATGACTTAGGGTGACGCTGAGGCCATGGGAGATCATCTCCAACTGCTGCAGTTACATTGTGAATTCGGGGGCTGTAGTCGGGGGCCTACAGCGGCAGTATCCTTGCTGCCGAGCAAATGTGACCTAGGCCTTACTTAATGAGTCTTTAGGGTTATTTCTTGTAGAATGTGAAACCATAAAATATGCAGTGTTTTTCTCTGTTAGAAAATTACTGTACTCCAGTACTGAGTACCCATGGTACACATTGACCTCAGACAGAGCCTGAGTATTCACAGGGTTTTTTGTAATTCTTTTGATTATTGTTGCCCTAAAGGTTTCATCTGGATCACTGATATGACAAACATGTAAATGATGTCAAAAAATCACTATGGTGTAAAACAGAAAGAGCTTTAACCAACAAACAGTAAGTCTGGGATCTTCATTTCAATTTCAACGGAGACCCCTGGCATACTTCCATGTGTCTTTGTACCAAAATATTTATCTCAAAAGTAAATGCAAATGCACAACCTACATGAATGCCTATACAGGAAAATAGCAGAGATTAATGCAACACACTAAGGTCTTGTGACATTGTATGTTTTGTCTTACAATAGTTTCTGGTATGTTATGTACAAAAAAATATTGGTATGGTTCTACAAAAATGATCAGTTCTGCTTTATTGCAATGTAAGTCTATTGTTATCATTGTATCTCATTGTTTTCAACCTACTTTTTACTGTTATGTAAGCGCTGGACCTCAATAAATAAAGTGTCATTTACCTAGAGGAGTTTATCATAACAGCCCAACCTGTATACATACATATAGGTAATACTAGTGAAAGGTGGCTCCAAATAAGATTTAAACGTTTTTGACATAATACCTGTATGAATTACTGAGATATTGAATAATAATAATTTTCTTCTCTCTTATTTGAGGGGTTAACATTTGGATCTACTTTGCATAGTTTGTCAGGGTAATTCTGGTGCATGTAACAATCTACAGCAGTTTTAAGATAAATCTGCACAAGGGAAATTTGTTAGTATTTATGTGTAATTTCTTTGACGAACACATGGAATCTCAAATGTCTTGCTTCTCCCTTGCCTTTCCCATATCTACTGTTCTATATGAAGCCCTCTAAACATGAATAATGGTAACATGAGAAAGGCTCCACCCATACAGTAACAAAACTCCGGACCACAGCTCCAATAAACTGAAAATAAAAAATTAAAAGGTTTACAATATAATTTAATTTGAAACAGTTATTTCGGAATAATGATAAAGGAATAACAAAAAAGGCCTTGTTTTTCAAAGTTGGAATTGGCCAGCAACTTAAACCTAATAATAATAACTAAACACATAGATATATGTATGTGTTTTTGTTGCAGGGAGGGAAAGTTTTGCTGCCTGCTCTGTGACTCGGGCTCCTTGTTGATCAGGTCAGTGCTTTGACCGAATGCAGGCAGGGTTTTTCTTTCTCTTAAATGAAGACGCTTGCATGTATATAACTCTCTAATGTAATCAAATCGAAAATATTCACCAATATTAAGCTATATTTATCAGATTATAAATGGGATAAAACAATTCCTGCCAGATTTTGTAAAACACAAAAATATTATCTATATTGTATTGTAATGAAATAAAACAAATCAAACCAAATCTCAAATCATAAGAATACAAAACATGTTCTGTTGGTAATTGTAAATGACATATCTGGTGTATCAAAGTAAGGCACTAACCTGTAGAAGCAAAGAGAGGGCCAAGGGCTCGTGACAGAGCCCCAAGAGAACGGAATATACCCATCACTGTACCCTTTTGATCAACGCCGCCAAATTTTGAAATGACTGTTGTTAAACATGGAGTTATTGTTGCTGAAGCTGGAAGATATGAGAAGTAAATTTCTTGAAAAAATTGATTATAGAGAAAAGTGAGGTTTTGAGTAAATCTTCGATGCAATTTTTTTCTCATTTCCATAAAAATGAAAACACTTTCAGCTATATATATTATATATCTTCCTCTGGTGATTTGGTTTCATTTTATTGTTTTTTTGCTTGAATGATTCTATGTCTAATGTGACTGTCATCACACTAACACGGAGTAAACACCACTGTGGCAAGCAGTCTGAAATTTTCAGGGTGATATTGTCAGGAAAACATGAAGGGCGTCACAGAGAGACTCCCTTCAAGATAAAATAAGTAAACACAAACAGTCATATCCTGATCAATGGATTAGCCAGAAATAAAAAAAATATGGTGTCCAAAATGGGCAATTTTCTTCACTTTTTAGCAAACCGGGTGTCCAATTTCCTGGTTTCCCTACCTCGTGCATGTTAACATTTCTTAAAACAGGGCATCCAAAGAAGGCAATTGTTCTTTTCTCAGTGTCCAAAGGAAGGGTGGACACCTCTTTGCCTAAGGATTGGGTCCTCAACTGCTGTACCAAATAATTCCGTTTAGACGGATCCATAGAAGAGTGCTATGATTGGGGTTTAATGCCGTACTTAAGGTTATTTCACTCTCATAACAGCCTATCAGCTCAATGGGGGAAAGAAATCACCCCAAACAACACTGGCAACAAACAAAGATAAGACAGGACAATCACAGCACAAAATATGATAACATCCAAAACTGATCAGCTTCATGCCCACTTTTGTCTCAGAAAAACAACAAATGTGCAATTTTTTTTTTAATTTTGAAAACATATAATCGCACCGACTCTGTGAGGGATCCACCCCATGCCCTTTTAGGGTGACATTGCAAACTTCCACTAACTTCCACTGAGCTAGAGTGGTTCAACACAGGACAAACGGAATTATCTCCCCTGAGTAAAGCCTTATATTTTGTGTTTGAGTGTCCGGGATATGGTTTTGCCAGTTTAGTTTAATTGAAATGCAGATAAATTATAAAACTTACCGAAAGCAAACAAAGCCAATCCGATGTAGAGTATGGTGGTATTGTGAGCAAACGCTATCACAATAAATGCCGGAATCAACATGGCTATGCCCTAGGGTTAAAAAAAAATACTGATAACAAATTTATCACACAGTTTGGATGTTATAGAAAGATTGTTTTGTTTGTTTGTTGATTGGGGTTTTACACCTTACTCAAGGGTATTCCACTTCACACTGCTCTTTTCCTAATTACAGTGGAAAACCGAAAGAAAGCCTCGTAAAAACCACCCCTGCGATTGCCAGAGCGACATTGTAGGACTCACTCAAATACTTGATGGTCAACCAGATGGACATGATCCCATGAACAGTAAATTGAAATAGGATTAGTAAGCACATGGCTAAGCCACGGCATTGAGCCCTATAGAATGATACTCAGTGATATCAACATGACTGGACATTTTTTAACAACAAAATTTAAAAAATGTCTGTTAAGAAGGACAGTTGTAAATTGTAAAGCAGATAACTTCTATAGATATTAACTTCTCCGTGCCTCTCAAACATAAAGGAATTGTTTGTTATTATACACAATCAAACTCTCAGCCAGGTAGAAGTCCTGTCTCACCTGAAATGCCACTGTCTGTTCTTTTCCAGGTTTTAATCTCCTCACATACCCACCTGAAACAGATAACAGAGTCTATCACTCTATCAGTTTGTCTTGTGTATAAGATTAGTATTCTACTTATATGAGGATGATTCGCCCATAAGAAGGTGTTCACTCGAGCTATGGTGTTTCACCCAAACTTGCAAGAGGTGTGTCCGTTATTAGATGGCATTTCACTTCAAAAACGGTGTTTCCCTCACACTGGTTTGTTCATTTGATTGGGATTCAAACTTCAAAATGTCACTTTATATGGCCATGAACTGTCCACTTCCCACTCATCCATGCCTAATTACGGTAGAAAAACCTCATTGCTGGAAAGTGATAACATCATTATGTGAAGGGATACAAAGTTTCATGATGAAGTTATGAAAGTAAAGCACATACCCTGAACTAAGGCCATGATGATCCCAATAAAGAAAAACATCTTCCCTTGTTGCATACTGAAAATAAAATAAACTAATTATCAGACAGGGCATATTGTTCTCATGTTAAGAGGGATATCACACTATGACTAGCAATATCCGTGTTCTTCATGATATCTGAAACAGTCCATGGAGAATCCCAGTAGACTGGTTTATTTGAGTTATCATGCTCACAACATACTCATTAAAAATTGGTAAATTGATGGTAATTTGATGGAATACAATCCCATTCAGTGTTGCTAATGTGAATTTAATTAGTGAATTTGTAATTGAAGGTATCATAATACCAGCACATACAGGCCTGAAAATGTTCAAATATGAATAAATGTATACAAATATCATTTCTTAATCTCTTATTCGCTAAAGTTGTGAAGGACAATAGGCAAAATTATCAAATTAACAGTGTTGACATTATACCTTACCTCGGAGGGAAACATTAAAATATTGGATTGACCAATAGAATTAATCCTTAATTCATTAAATAAATAAAAGGTACTAGATATAAATAAATTGTAAAAATGTTCATGCCATAGACTTGCTGAAATACCGCTGAATGTGGCAAAACATATTATTCCAATCAGTATCAGCCTAAGCATTATAAATAAAAATAGAAATAAATTCAACTGAAAAAGAGTCATAAGGGTTAAACAGTTGAAATATGTCATAAAAAAATTAAACATTTCCAGTCGGATAAACAAATAGATACAAATTTTTTTATATTTTTAAAACTTTTTTTACTTTGTTTGTTTGTTTGATTGGGGTTTAACGTCATACTCAAGGGTATTTCACCTATATGACAGCGTACCAGCACAATGGGTGAAGGAAACCTCCCTCAACACCACTTGTAACAAACAAAGACAGGACAAAAACAGGACGACAACAACAGGACACAATACAGACACCACAAATAGATCGGCTTCCTGTTCCCCTTTAGCTCTGAGAGCACCAGGGCAACATAAAGATCCCTCCAACCACCCGCCTTTTTTTTTTTCTTTTTTTTTTTTTTAGAAATCAACTTACATGCATATAGTTTATTATATGTAAGTTGCCACAGATAAAGAAAACTTACTGATCATACTGGAATCTGATATGAACCATAAAAGTGAGAGTAAATTCCAATCCAGAATAGAAAAACAGGTAGAGAAAATATACCATGCCTACTTTCTGCATTGATTGTAAATCTGAAACAAACAAATAGAATTTGGCTGGTTATCAGTATATATTTCCAAAATCATAGCTAGATATTAATAATCTACAATATAGAACTCTGGCGTAGAATGGCTTAGTAAAGTATAAAGAAAACACTTGTCACTTAATACAGTATAAAGACTACTCCTTCTGATACACAAGTTCCTGTGTGAGAGATCACATCTAAATTCCAAGGGAAGTAACCCTGCAGCAGTGCCAGTTGTTGTCATTGTTAAGGGGTAGGTATGGAGGTAAGAAGAAAATAATGTGTTCTGATCACATGAAATATCTTATAAAGGGAGTAATGGCTATTGTCTGCATGCAAATGTGTATGGAGGAGTGGCACATTTGTTTACTTGGTCGACCTACTGGTGTGGTAGCTGAGTGTGACAATAAAACAATGGTGGACATGGAAGGCAATCACATGATACAAAACTGTACAAGTAATAGTGTAACACACCGGAAACAAATCAGACCTTAACTAAAGGATGTTTGTTTGTTTGTTTGATTGGTGTTTAATGTCGTACTCAAGGGTATTTCACTTATATGATAACGGATTGTCCACTTTACACTGTACACAGCCTTTTCACGTCAGAAAACCAGGAGGAAACCTGGTAAAAACCACCCCCGCGATTGCCGGAGCCACAACATGTGACTCGCTCATATACCTGATGGTCGA
>JAVFBW010155932.1:0-17256 GCA_034783835.1 Mopalia ciliata
AAAACTAGACCATGTAGGGAAGCTTTGAATAAAATATTAATATGATTGGAGTAGCAGTTGCTGAGATATAGTGATAAGAATTGTTAACGGACGGACGGACGGACCACGGAGAGTGATGAGAATAGCCCACAGTCAGAATGACTGTGGGCTAAAAATATTGCACATATTTTTTTAATACAGAATATAAATAAAACTACACACAATGAAATCTGAAAGTTATGGACAATAACTTTATATTTTAAATGAAAAAAGAAAATATAGAATATTGAAACACTTCACCTGTCATAGCTGACTAGTTAAATTATGTATTCTGTGTAGATGTAAATTAACTGCCCTGCACTATCTTTGGCTGGTAATGATGGTATAGAAGTTCGTTAAGATGTATTTAATGAGTTTTCTCTGTAATGGTGTTAATATGGTAATTTTTTAATGCGGACTGATATGTCTCGGTCGTCATCTTTATCGGTAGAAACTCGATTGCCCGTCATATTTAAAGATAGCACCTGTCTTAGCTACTGAGTTTAAAAGCTTCAATTCGTGTTATTGTCTTACATCAAGATTTGAAGTAGGGTTCAAAATCTTCAAATTCTTTTTAGTAGACAACGGTGAACGGATATGTAATTATTAAAATAATCTACAGTATTGACAAGGGATACTTGATGGTTTATTTTGTACAAAACTATTTTGATTCTTTTCGTATTATACATATTCTCATACTCATACCTGACAATTGTATTTTTTTCAAACACATCATTCTACATTGGTGCTTAAAATAAAGGACAGATTTGCTGACAACATTACAAACGTGTTTCTCCCAAGACAGATAATGTTTCACATAATGGATCTGAGTTCAATTTCCGTTCACAATTGTACCATCCGTGGCGGGTCAGTTTTTGCTGGAACTATATGACAGTTTTCTATCGTTTAGAAAGATTTACGGTGTGACATTTATCGTTAGGCCAAATAATAGCGTCAAACATGCAATGGTTCATACATCATGGCTGTCTCAAGCATCCTTAAATGACAGATGGTCAATTTAAAAATAATGTGGTATCAAAATGTTCCTCAACTTAGAATCCCATGACGAGGTAGAGTCACTATGTTTATAGTTAGGTGTCATAATTCCAACGTTCACTATCTACACATTTTTCATTACACAAACTGTTGATATGTTCCACTTTCACGCTTTATATAGCAACTAAATTGAGAATCCGACATCAAGAATGATGTATATATTTGAACAAAATAACAAAAATGGGAATGGAGAAAAAAAATCGAGATAACACATGGACAGGATAGCACCAGTTGCCTTAAAACTATATTCCACTTAATAAGTAGCTCTATAGTTAAAAGGTAAGCATTTTATTATTTACCAGCAAATCGTAATTTGATATATGTTTTAACATAAACACTTTTTTTACATTTACAGCGCCATAGTTGTCTGTCTTATTGTATACTGAGTTTATTTTATATTATTGAAGTTCTCCATTTTTATATTTTTTTCTTTGGTGTGTATTTTGTAAATACATACAAATACACACTATCCAATATTTCAAAGTTTTGCTCAGCGCTGATTCTTATTCACGAAGTATGATAACAAAGGGTTCTATATTCCATTGAGAATGACAGGGAAATTTGTAACAAAGACATCAGTGTCTTTCAACGAATATTTCTAGACACAATGGTACAAAATGAAATTCTTAAACTTCTGCTAGATGTACAACAAGGTTTTCGATATTTTTTTTTTTTTTAGTACACGGACGTCACGTTCATATCTCTACAATTCACTTAAAATCTGGATTATTGGAATCCGAATAACCCTACGACAGATGGATGGGACCTTCCAGCATCAAATAAGGCAGCTGGTATAGCACTCATGATCCATATACCGTGGTTTTAAGTACGCACTCCCTTTTGGGTTTGAATATATTTTATTTTTGTTGTGGTGGGTGTTTCAAGCTACTTAGAATTATATAACCAGGGCATTTTTGAAGGAGGAAAGCCAGTTATCTGCCATTCGCAGTCAGCCCCCATACACTCAGCGTTTAGTCTCATGGTGCTGAAGAAAGCACAATTCAAAGAAATTAGCTACGTTGGATTTCAAGTTATATTCAGCTACCACATTTTCTTCAAGCAGACCGCGAGGACGCTTCCTGGTGCTCTAAGGGCGTTATGACACAGACCTATTTGTGATGTCATTGTATTACGTCCAGTGGCTGTACCGTATTTGTCCTGTGTTGTCTGTGTTTGTTGCCAATGACGTCGAGGGTGGTTTCCTCCATCCATTGGGCTGGCATGAAGGCATGTGAGTGAAATCACATTAGTACGTCGTTAAACCCAACTCAAACAAATCAACCAGATCGCCTGGTGTGTATATGGTAGTAAGTGCAATTTGTTATCAAAGCCTGCCGACGCGAAAATACGTTTTCTAACAAAAAACTAATAGAAAATAAAAAAAGCTATATAAACCGTCATATACTTAACAGATATTGGAGTAGGAAGTTTTCAGTATTATGGAAGTAGAAATGTCCTATCCTTTTTTGCAGCGCAGGTAAACCGGATACTTAACTTGTCTTGTACCATAGAGGTTTTATGATGTTTTGCATGCAAGCCCTATATTGTTACACAAGCTCCTGCTTCACACGGGTAAGAGTTCCTTTCGATTCGATGTGATTTAACTCCTGATTAACTTTAATAACATCGTTCGCAAGGGGATTAGTTAAAAAAAAGAAGCTTTTTGTGCTAGGTTGCATTTAGTCATTGGGTTTGTTGCATGTAATGCCATTTATGTCAGTTACCTCTATACTTTATAGATTCTGTCTATACACCTTATACTTTATGCAGTTGTTTTATTTCTGGTTATTTCTATATACCTAAGGTATATTTCTGCGGATTTTTTCTGAACAGATTTTATAATTACCTGGATTTTTAAAGTTCGGGTATATGCTACATCAAGCAATCTTCACATAATTTGTAACAATTTCGTTTAATCTAGTCGGATTTCGGACATTCCTTTGAGAAAAGAATTACCTATAAATCATGCGGATTTCTAGATTTATTTATTCTTTGAATTTTAACAATTGAAAGTTAATTGAAGATTGAAAAATATTATTATGTATTTGGAAGATGGCAGTTTTAGTGGACACATACTAGGATGTGGTGCTTTTTCCATTGGTTGAAGGAGAGTTTAACAATGTCAAGGTGTGTGTTCCATTTTGAACATACAAACCCTTTCCAAAAACGGCAAGAAAGCAAACAACAATAACAAAAGCAGAAGTTCATTCAGACATATGATTAAATTATAAAGAGGAATATAAAATACCTCAATTTAAACACAATTTACTTATTTATTGAACTGAATATTTAACGCTGTACTTATCGTCACGGGAAATCGTTCATTACGGACCTACGATTCAAAGCCCGTGAGTGATACAGAGGAGAAGGTCTGGCAGTTCAGTCACAACTATAAAATAAGCCACGACGCGGGTCCAATTAAATTCATGATCACAGTTATTATACCGACTACATATTAATTAAGATTGAGGTAATCATTGGTAGGTTACTCAACAGCCGATCGTAGTCAGTATTTTATGTTTAATTTATTCGCCATCCTCATTAAAACAAAACTGCTGAAGGAAGCTGAAGTTAGTCCGTATGCGAATGTCGGGTAGCCTGTCATTTGACATTCGAATGGAATAACGGGCTAACTGCAGCTTCTCTGATGACATAGGTATTTGTATCACTTGATATATGTAAGCTCTTTTAACATCGCAAAGAAGCATTGTCCATCACTCTGAATGCTTATTTTGTCCATAGGTGTCAATCGATAAACTAGATAATTACGCAAATCTACCAGGTTGTTATTAATAATCAGCATTTTATTTATTTGAAGTCTAACAGGTCTCCAGGATGGTTTATCGAAATCCGATTCTAGTTACATTTGAATTACTGAAGCTGGGGATGTCTATACAATAATGGAGTTAATAACTTGTTTTGTCGAGATTGTGTGTTTTTTTTTTTTTAAAAGCACACAAAAACACTCCTCACGGGAGCAGTATTGATTTGAGGTATACACTTCCGATAAAGAATGTACTGACATTGTGTGTCTAATTTTTGCCGTATCACTGATTGAACTCTGGTGTTGTGAGAAGACATAAGTGTTGTGTCCAAAAATCTTATTACAGTTGAACTAAACAGAAAGTAAAGTAAACCTGAGATGACAGCTTGTAAAAAGAAGTTAAGAATATTGTCATCAGTGTATGATTAGTATGATGACCACGTTAAAGCCACTTTGGTATTTCATGTTGATACCTCTTACATTATATTCAGGCCTGCTTACCTGTTGTATTCTGGAGGATTTTGTACACATAATTTATATGAAATACAGCTAAAGGACATCAAAATACACACAAAAATAAACATTCTTGGCTATGCTGTAACACAAAAATACACCAAAACCGTAAGAAAATACGACATATACGACATATAACGCCTACATTACATGAGTAACCAATGTGGGTTACAAAATAGACTCTTAATTGATTATGAAAGCTATGCATAGACGTACAAAACATCATTTTTTTCCCAAACAGCTTATCTTGTCAAGGTGGCTTTATCTGTTTTGTTTTTTTACGTGCCGTTTTAGAAGAATAATGTCACTTAAAAAAACACTGTTCAGTGATTTTGATAGCCCGATAAGCAGCCGTAATCAAAATAGCATTTTGTATCAAGGAGACATTTATCAAATAATGGTGCTAATCTTCCACCCAAACGATTCGTCAAGATAAGAAAAAGCCAGGAGGGTATCGATTTTATATCAACTATAGATTAAGAATCAAACCACATGTCGATTTGAATATTCTTTCTTAGGTTTTTTTGCTGGTCTTCCACAGTGCAACGAGCCATTCAGAACAGGCATTTTCTACACTTTTAGGCGTATTATGTAATTATATTGCATTGTTATGACTAATTAACAGAAACATCATACTCTTAGACTATACATAGCTTGTTTTTTAATGCATATGGCAAAATTCAATTACGTGTTTCTATATGGGGAATTACTAGCACACAAAACCGTAGAGTCGGATCTATTATGCACAGGTACATTTGCAGATTGTCATTAAATGCATCATATGCATGTATCATCTGTTTGTTACTCCTTGTGGTGAATGTCGAATTTTGTCCGTAAAATAACATTTGTGCTGATATAAGTTCTGTCTAAAATTGAAAAAGGTAACTGGTATGAATTATCGATAGAGTTGCATTAGGTAGTATACAGACACTCCTCTCTCCAAACCAAACCAGACATATGGGATTTATATCGGCATGAATCACTCCACCCGACAATTTGCAGGACGAATTAATTCATTCGTTTGGGGTTTTACGCCATACTTAAGTTAATTTACTTATTTGGCTGAGTCCCAGTCCAATGGGTGAAGACTACAAAACTATGGTCAAAACATTGACACATCTTTGCGAAACAGATCCAATAAGTACTCCGAGTATAAAGTTAAGGAATCGACACACACCTTCCCGTCATACCATTATCTAAATTAATCACTTCATTAACTAACACTATGGGCCGAATTCATAAAGGTGTGATACAAAATGATACAAAATTCATCCGACGTTACAGGCTCTCCAAAGAATCGTTTCGTTGGCTGCTGAATTTATAAGAAGATGACCTGCTGCCCGCAACCAGGAGGAATCATGCAATAACTCCTCTTCAACAGTTGACAGTTGCATTACGATTCTATGCGAGAGCATCGTCTTACACCACGCATACCGCACCGAACAATGAGACGACAGGCATTCATTCACAAGTAATCCGCGGACAGCTAAATGGACGATCATCGAAGCTCCTGACTTATCGCTTAGACAGTCATTTAGCTGTCCGCGCACAATAGTGTTTTATCCCCAGTGTAAAAGATAAGCGCGTTGTAACTGCATGCACCTTAAAACACCTTTATGAATTCGGCCCTAAAAGTTTACTTGGTGGCGGAATGTGTTTGAGGGCTTGGTATAACATTACAGTGAGAATTTTCCCAGAACAAATGTATCAGGCAATGTTGTTAAATACAGGGTTTCCAGTTATGTTGTTACGACAACAGGGTGACGTCCCTTTGTGAAATAACGTAATGGGTTTAGGGCAAAGGATGGCCAATTCCGGATTTTTAACCTGGGTGTTAAAATTAACAGGCGAAGGTTATTAAAAACACATGGATTTTCTTTTCTCATATCTTAAAATATTATTAGCAAAAGTTACAATTTTAAAGCTATATTTTCCTTAAAACCAAAAATCCGCAATGATAAAGTATTGGCAGCTTGCCCTCCCGTGCCATACAGTGGCAACGTCATTTCGTAAAGGGACGTGACTCTGTTGTCATAACTGTTGTCATAACGTCACAACTCACAACCTCCGTATTATGGCGTTATGCTGTCAAATAAAGTTTCCATAAAATCGATAAAAAAAACCCCATCGGATTTAACAGAATCGTTCTCGAACAGGCCTTGTGTCAATTAGTCTACGACATGTTAACTGTGACTTTCCCCGTATCAGGTAACTAGATGTCGTGTGCATTCTCTAAGCACCTGCAAAGGGCAATATCCCACAGTTATGCCTCACAATCCCTCTCAAACTTTGCTCTGGTACCGTCGTAACTTTTATCAAATTTAATGAGTTTGGTTGATTGATTGGTGTTTTCCGCCGTGCTTCACTTATATGATTGCAGCAGATTCCAACAATAATTGACACCAGCACAACCAGGATGGGAAGAATGTCCATAATGTTTGAAAGCTACTCTTCAAATAAACTGTCCTAAGCCAGAGGGCTTTCACCAGTTTCAAAGTTTGACACATTATGATCGTTTTCTTGTTTTAGATAATTATGTATTGTCCATTATGACAATTAAATAGCTTTGGATAAGTTAGCTACAGCCAAGGGATCAAACCATTACTGACAAATTTTCTGTGTTTGTAATTATAACCTGTTACTGTGCACATCTTGAGCCTATCTAATATTTTGGGGCTACTTTTGTATGAAGAATTTTTTATCCACCACAGGGGAGGCGGTCCGGGGTCGATCTAGACTTTAAATATGCCTGGTCAGTTACAATTTTCGCTGATTTGGGAGAGAGTTTCATCAAGATCTAATGTTCCAACTGTTTCTCGTTTATCTCTTCTGTCAGAATGGAGCAAGTATCCCACTGTCATCCGGAGCGTCTCAAAACATTTATATC
Source organism: Mopalia ciliata (assembly GCA_034783835.1). Classification (NCBI taxonomy): domain Eukaryota; kingdom Metazoa; phylum Mollusca; class Polyplacophora; order Chitonida; family Mopaliidae; genus Mopalia; species Mopalia ciliata. The sequence goes on from JAVFBW010155932.1 coordinate 7,239, forward strand.
AAACCCGATTTTCTATGATAACTAGAGGCGTCTAACTGTAATATTGTTATAATTTACAGCAGTAAAACGATGAATGATATTTGTGTCATGAATGAGTAAAGTGCTTAAATCGTAGGTGGGCTGAGTGCTTAAGCCGTAGATGTTAAAAAGGTGAAAAAACTCATGGGTATTTCACTTACATGACAACGGATTCTCCATATACAGTGACATATATATTTTGATAAATGTTTTACTGAATGGTATGAAAATAGCCTGGATATATAGTATTTAACAGTTGTTAAACTAAAGCTTAATATATACACCTAGCATAGATCACATACAGCTTATACTATCATTCTACACGTATAACGAATAGTTCACTCACATTTTGCAAAACTTAAAAGGTTTACAGACTATTTTCTTAATCAATGATGACTTTACCTGTATTATCCATTATATATCGGTAGCATTGATAATTTGCCCAGCGACCCGAGACATTTATCTTAATTAACCAGGCTCTCAATTATCCGTAAAACTGATTCAACTCGAAAATAATTTCTGGTTATATTTCAATGACTGTGATCAAGGGAATTTCTGTCAAAATGAATTTAATTACGGTATCTTATCTGACGTGTTTGTGCTTTATAGAGCTACATAGAGAAATGATAATCTGACTGTTATTGATTCATATACAATGTGATAGGAATATATTGTTTTTCTGGTCGAGTGAAGATCAGCATCAGAAGATCTCTTTGAGTATACGTAATTTACATACTATTAAAGGCTTCAATGGTTTAAATAAAATATCGCGCGTATATGTTACCATGGTAACTAGTCACAACATGATGCTCGTTACCTCACCAAAGTTATGTACATATAATGGTACTAATCGTGAAGTTTTTTTGATCTTCCCTGAAAATATAAATAATGTAATAACGTAGAGGTACATGTAAGTAGTCGGTGGTTGGAAAAGAGATACAACGTATTATGAAGCCGATAAGTTGTTGCATCCTGTGATGGCGCTCTCGTATTTTTGTCGTCAGGTTCTTCACCTCTTTGGGTGGTTCGCCACTAAATAACATGAAGTGCGGCCAAACCCCAACCAAACCGATGCACATTCTATTTGACACCCATATATCTGTTTGACGTCCCCGATCTGCCCGATGTTGGATTCACCAAAATTTATTCTTCAAAACTGATTCGAGTAGAAATGTCACAGAAATTATTCATGTATATATAATAACTAGATGCCACTTTTGTATTATTATCAAAATGGCCTGTTTCTAATTAAGGTTAATAATATATTTAAGTCACAATTCCGAGAAACGACCAGATACACCTGTGATTTAAAATAACAAGTGTATCTTGTCGGAATTGGGACTTTGTTCTACTATGTCAAACTATTCAGTGGGAATAAGATTATAGGGGGATAGTAAATGCAGTAACCCTAGTCTGCACATAAGACAAATGGCGACGACAACTGCGCTAAGTATCAGTAAAAGGGTATACATCAATGCCTTGAAATTGGATGAGGCAAAGGAACATATTAAGTTGTGTACGGTTATTAAATGGAGCAATGTACAAAGGAGCGGGTTTTGTTTATGGGCCAAGTGTTTGGCCCAAACCCGTAAAATATCTGTTATAAATTTTGCTATCCAATTATGTTTTTTTGTTAATTGCAAATATGTATGCACGACTTCCTTTTTGCAAATTTATACTCGGGTCTGTAGTCATGGTTTTGTAGGTAATGCGTCAATCCATATAGCTACTGAGTTTGAGCGCTTCTAATCCGAGTAATCGCCCTAGAGTGGAATATCCTGTAGCATGATGCATTGTGGGACTAGGTTACTACTTGGACCGCGATGCTCCACTTTTGTAAACGCGGCAATTTACACACAAAATGTATCACAGCGCTCAAATGACCAAAAAATATTAGACAGTAGTTTATTGAACACATAAAAGTTGGTAAGTGTAAAAACGTAACATTACACGGTTCGGAGTGCTCAAACTCTAGGCTACATGATATGATAGACGAGCAGAGATACAGAAGTCCGCATCTACATATGTTGCCGTAGTGCTCTCAAACCTTAAGATCAATTTGAAGCCAGTCTCTTTGTGATTTTTTTTTATTTTTCATTCAGTGGACTTACACGGACACTGCCTTGTTAATGATATGTGGTAGGAAAATTGCTATGTTTACTGACCGTTTCCCTGTTGAGACGAAATTGTTGGCTGGAACCTTTCCAGGGAACTTCAAAGGCACGAGGTTAACTTGGGACATTGCTTCATGCGGCTGGGCGGATTGAGTAAACCTTTGTCGCCTCATCTTCGTCAATTGCTTAGAACATATATCTTTAGCGCAGTCACGGCGCCACAGGGGAAGATGCAAATTGTAAATTTCCTTCCCCAAACCTCAACTCGTCACACCCAGCACGTCAAAATTGAATGGGAAGCTCACCTGTTAATGTTATACATGTGTTTTATACTATAAAAATAACCCTCAAGCGACCATTTGTATAATACGATATTCAATTGATTTATTGGTTTGGCTAACATAATTTTTCGAATTTATGTACTAATGAGACGTTTCTGTCATTTACTTGCAGAAAATTCCACCTATTAAAGTGCAAGTCAAAGACGTGAACAGACACTCGGAGACGGAAGATATCGTATCTCATAACTTTGCCATTCCCAAACGTAAGCCTCCCCAACCCACTTTTGCTGCTGGCTGAACAATTGCTTCAGTGTCACTCTATTCACTACGCACAAGAGATATTGCATACTACGATAGTTTTAGTTCACATGTCGATTTATGCTGAGAATTCTGTTCAAGCTGGATAAGCGGCGTCGAAGGTGGTCTCCTTCAAACAGTAGCCCACACCGTCATGTGAGTACGGTAATGTTAAGTACGGCGTTAAACCCCAATTAAACAAACAAACCAGATAGTAGGAACAATTACAGACACTCTTCTGTCATACAACATTCGACCACCTGTGTGTGTGTATATGTGTGCTATTTTGGCTGGGTGGTGGTGTGGGTAGTTTAACTGAAAAGATAGACTTATGATTACATACGAGACTATTATAATTCTCATCAGGTGGTAGAATTTTAATTTCTATCGCGTCAGGGAAATTGTCGGAACTCCAACAAAAAAACAAGTCAGGGACATGGTGACAATGACAATAACTAAAAGAAACAACAAAAGCTGAAAATAAATAACAAGTTTTAAACATTTAGGAACAGACCAAAATACAACAGTTGTTTACAAATGTTAAAACAGATATTTTCATTGAAATCCGCCTACTGCAGGAATATAATGTTTTATCGACTCGATATAAGGTGTTAATGAGCGAAGGAAACTGTCAAACTACTTGACACATCTTCTACATCAGCGTTCACATGCCCCATGGGGACGTCAGCTAATGAATGGGTTACAGTTGACGTTCTTGTTGTTGAAGTAAACATCGATGAAATCCTTTGGGAAAACTGCGGACGGTAGCCCAGTAGTCGTTTACTTCGGTGACAGCACACACAAAACATAATGGTGTCTTTGATATGTCGCCGGAATTTTTTGCTCATCAACGTGTAGATAAACGGATTGATGCAGCTGTTCAAGAAGCCGAAGAGATGCGTGAGAAGCATGGTGAAAAAGAAATTGCCCTTGCGAAGAAAGCTGGGTTTTTGCAATTGACTGATGATAGTAACTATGTACTGGGGCGACCAACAGATAGCGAACACAGCTGCCACGACTATCACCATTCGAGCAACCTAGAAGTGTAAGAAAAAACAGAGAATAATGAATAAGCAGAGTGTCAAATCGGCGCCGTGCTATCAATGTTAAACGATATCAAAAGCCGCAAGGCGTAAAGTGCATTTACAGGTTAAATATATCATATCCTTACTCGTCAATATAATGAGTTCTTCATCCAGGGTAATCCACAACAAATACATTCACACTACAACTGAACGAATAATATTATTCTTGAGAACATAGTATTCTCTGCGAATTATGTCTGTCATGTTAATCCTTAATTAATTTGACATTTTGTCTTACTTTGTTGGATTTATGTTTAAAACATACTGTAGGGTGTTTAATCGATTTGTTGGTGTTTGATCCGTGCTTAAGGGTATTTCACTTATATGACAGCGATGTATTCCAACAATAATTGCCACTATAACAACTATGAAGTGTTAGGTGTTTTGAGACGGTTGGGAAGCTTATGTTCCTCCAGTGCTTAATAAAAACAGCAATGCTACTATTCACGCAAACTGTTCTTAGCCAGACGCCATCGTACATATCGGCTTTGGTTTTCGATAATTGGCCAAAAATTCCTATAGGAATCCTTGTCATAAACAAATTATATATTTTATTATTTGGCTGATAAGTGTGTGACATTTAAAACTGTTGCAAAATTTCAAATACACATATGAAAACTATAACAATTTATATTTACTAAAGCTTTTGGAAGAACAGAAAGTGTAACACAAACCTTTCGCTTATTTTCGTCTTGTTCCTTGGGGTTCCCTCTACTGCCTGATTTGTGACGCTTCACGACAACAGGCTGGAGTAAACACACGGCTATTTTCAAACAGGTGACAGCTATCACTAACATTGGAATGATGTACATAGAAACACAGAGAAACATAAAGAAACCCGTTCTGAACAGACCCTTGCCCCGGGCGTCGGCGCCATACATTAAAACATCAATTTCATCAAATTTATCATTACAGATTTGGCGAGAAACACTGCCAAGATCACTGAATATAGTAACGGGATAGCTTCGGCAGAATAAATAAGGCGTCGCTAGGATACACGGCACTACCCACGTGGTCAGAATTATTTTCTTGGTTCTTGATTTGCTATGGATTTTCATAGATGTCAGCGGATGAACTATTGCGTAATATCTGAAACAAACGAAAAATATATATTTATTACGACCGATAAAAATGATCATAAATAAAATTGCTTTTATTAAACATTACAAGTAACGACATCGAAACATCAAATATAACTTAAGAGACAGTCACTCTAAAGTGCCAACAAAAAATACCCAAAAAACAAAACAGAAACACACTACAACAAAATTTTTTAAAACAAACCATTATAATAATAATTATAAACCCACAAAATCGTGAATGTGTTCTCGCCACAGCGTAGCTGAAATACCACTGAATATAGCGTAAAACAATAATCAATCAATCAAACTGTAAAGAGTGACATGCCTTCATCATGTTTATGCATTCAATGCTTTCGTATACATACTGCATCAGCAGTATACACCAGACTGCTTTTTGTTTAGTTTCGGTAAATTTTATCAGTATGTATTATCAGCTATAGATGTTGGGGGAATTTAATAGTGGTTGCATGTCGTATCCATGTCCAGGGAGAATAAAAAACGTTCTTGTTCAGATGCAGACCATTGGTTGTAGAAGGCAAATGAATATGGAATATGTAGCCTATAGACACATATCGTAGACGGAGTTTATAGAGCAGTATTTACTAAACGACATGGACTAAAATGGTTGGCACACGACTTGGAAGATTAACTGGAAGTGAAATCATAACATGTCCGTTGTAAATGTAGGTACAGTTCTTTGAAATTGCCTTGGAACTGTCCCTGTCTTATTGCCCAAACATTCCGTTTCGACATCACTTTGGTTGTACTATTTAAATACATAAAACACTTTTTGCATTATAACTGATTTCTTATACGGCGTTATGCAATCCAAAATGAACCCTGTTCCCATTTACCATCATGTCAGACCATCTATTACCCAAGACACGACTGGACACTAGCAGGTTAATTACTCATGCATCGAAACCTGTGCCAGATAATGTAATGAGCTTTTCTTACCACGTCACCTTTATGGCCCTCTTTTTTGTTTTCCCCTACCTTTATGGTGTAAACAGTTTCCAGCATTAGCAAGATTACAAATGAAAATAATTTCAAGTAAAGTTTATGCATCACAGCCTTTAGTTTTCTTTTATGATCTCTTAGATAGGCGGAGAAACTCTTGCGGCAATGCATTGATAAGAAACCTGTGCACTCATACACTTCACATCTATTCTGTGACTTTTAGCAATTTGAATACTTCGCCGTCATATAAGTGAAATAATTTCAAGTATAGTTTATAGATCCCAGCCATTGGTTTCCTTTTCTCTTAGGTATGTGAAGAAACGCTTGAGCCAATTCATGTTAACATGTTAAACAAATCGATCAATTTAATATGTCTAAGATTAAATTCCCATGATTTTGGCCGAAAATTGAAGACATCTGTATTACGATTAAGCGCCCCAGTCGTGATAAGAATTCGATGTGCTACAAATATTAATAAAACAAATATCAAGAATATTTGACTGGTACTTGTATGATGCTGAACTGTGTATTATTTGGGTATTTTCCGGATATATAAATAACAAATACTGAAATGTGGCTGGACTGGACAATAAAAACGAATACTTTCTGCCATCTGCCGTAGAGGAAATTTCGTAAAGTTTACATAAATCAAAATCGGAAGAATAGATACATTGGTGATGTGATACGCGCCTCGGCTCTTTAATTTATTCACTTAATAAGCCAGGATCAATCATGGTTATCCTTCTGTGATTAACAGAATACCACTATAAATCCTAGTGACAAATATCAACCAGGTTTTTCTTTCTTTTTAATATCATCGTTTTTAGTGGCGTGTTATTAACGACATAAACTGTTGATTTATCGTCTTCTGTTTCATGTTAAGAAATATCTTTTTCCATTTAGCCTTGGTCTCAGTGCACAGAAACATATATCAAGCTGGTTGACAGACTTCCATATTTCATTTAAAAATAGACAAGATGAGAAACCAGGTTTTTGCAAGATCGAAAAAGAACAAAAAAATCCGCCAAACAAACAAACTCGCCCAGAATCTTTTACACTCCCGTGTAATTTTACAAAACTACACTTAAACACCCTTGCTATCGTCAAAAGTTTGTCATGGAAGTATTTTTTTTAGCTTAGAAAGACTACGAGACTTCCGCTCCATAACCCATGCATTAACTCTCCTTATTTGGAAAACGCGAGCTTTCATTCAGGACAATCGCTAACCGTGGGAAATTCAACAAATACCCGGGTTTTTCAAACAGACTAAATATTAAAAGCAGAACTGAAGCAGTGATTGACAATGCTGATGTTGGTAAAGTTTTGTTTTTTTTCTTTGATGGGTGATTAACGTCCACTTCACACTGTACACAACCTTATTATGGTCGAAAACCGAGAAGAAACCTCGTAAAAACCACCCCGCGATTGCCGGAGCCACAGCATGTGACTCGCTCATATACCTGATGGTCGACAGGTGGAATCAATCCCTGATTAAGCCACTGTGTTGCCACTAAATTCTGAGGTAAATCGAAGCAGGTTCAATTTTATTTTGGTTGATTTGTCGTTATTTTTCTATTTTGCTAAACCTGGTTTCCCATCTTTGTTTTTAAGTGTAATGGCGAAGCGTGAGACTGTAAATTTGTAGGCTCATAAAAGCGAAATGCCATTCAATACGATGTTGAACCCCAATCAAGCCAATATTCAAACACAGTTGTTCAATATGAAGTGATGCTAACCAAAGCGTATCACCATTTCATATGACAGTAGCATCTTCCCAAAGCATATCACCACAAGATATGGGGCCCGCGGCCGTGGCGTTGTGGTCCTGTGTGCGCGTTTTAATCCTATTTCCTTTTACCGTTCATGGGATCGAGTCAGTTTGTCGACCATCGCAATCGCAGAGATGGTTTTTACTAGGTTTCCTCGCGGTTTTCCGCTGTGATTCGGAAAGGAGCAGTGGGGCGTGGACAATTCGCCGTCATATAAGTGAAACATCCCTCGAGTACGAGGTTTAACCCCAATTAAACAAACAAACAAACAAACACCACAGGATATGCGCTTTATGTAGCATAAGCCGTGCAATGAATATAATATATATTGTAAACAGATGTATATCATTGCTCAGTTAAAGACTTATGCGCCCAGGGCAGAATTCATTAATACCAAATACCACTCGGTCTCTTAGTTAATTATGGATTTTGTAAAGATATTATAAACTCTTTAACACCCGCTATAGCTAGTAGTAATGCTTTGTTAAGCTGCCACCAGTGAAATGTATTTGAACTGTTTAATTCAACTGCCGCTATGGAGGGAGTGGCTTATGTCTCTGTACCAAATGTGAGTTTTAATTTATTTTGTTAATACAAAACGGCCAATTATAGTTTTTCGTAAATCATTATACTGGACTGATTCGCTGATTACTAAAAATTATGATGTATGAACATGATTACTTTTGAATTTCTATATTTGTTTAATGTAAATCAATTCTGTATTATGTACTCATAGCATAATATGATGGTATTTTAGTTTTCTTTTAAAATGTATACATGTCTTCTGAAGCCTTAAATCAAGACTTGACTTGAAACAAAAAAAAAATCTTGTCCCAAGATGGATAATGCTTCGCATAATGGATCCGAGTTCAATTTCCGATTACAATTCTACCATCCGTTGCCACTCAGTTTTTGCTGATAATAGACGGCAGTTTCCTGTCATAGAGAAGATTTATGTTGGCATTTTTATCGTAATGCTAGTAATGGCGTCAAACATGCAATGGTTAATATAGAATTGATGTCTAAAGCATCCTTAAACGAACGCTGTTCATCAGCAAAAAAGATTATCGTGTCTCAATTTTCCTCGACTCAGAATGGTATTCGATAAAGAGGTACAATCAAGTATAGTTGTGCCACTTAGTAAGCATTTGCATCAAAGGTCACGCTTTACACCCACGTTAGATACATAGTCATTACACGGCACAATGATATGCCGCTTGTGTAACAATTAGAGTGTGACAAGACGACATTGCAGAGGATTTACTAATTTAAAAAAAACACAAACACAATGGAGGCGGTTAGGAGGGGATAGGGCGTTAAACCGACTGTCTCTCGAAAACTACCATATTATGTTAAGGCATGTATTGTGACCAAGTTTTCGCCACCTGTCTGGTTGTCAGGTTGAAGTTACAATAGGGACCAACAATTGTGGGATATGTGGCGGTTTCAGTCGCTAGTGTGAAGGCCAACACGGTGTATCGCTTACATGTGTTTTTTTACCAGGGTTAATCAATGGTTATCACCGTATTTAAGCAAGGAACAGTAAAAAATGAACTATACGTCGACATATGCGTGAAATACTACTTTAATATAAGTTTTAGCACGTTTTCCAAACCAAATTACATTAGGAACAGAAAGCTGATATCTGAACTGTAATTCTTGCGAACAGTGTATTGCATTTATCTCAAGTTGAAAATCCTATAGAAAAAAAAATATTTGAAAATTGTGTATGACAGCAAGGCAATTTTATAACGTTTCAAACATCAGCGGAGGCGAAAACAAAACCCTTAATATCAGCTAGCAAAATCGATTTGCGTGTCCGATTTATTATTTATTTAATAAAGTAATTATTTATAGATCTGTCTGTAGTAGAGAATATCAGCGCTCAGCAACTCGGATGGCTCTTTATCATTGTCTTGTCTGTTTGCCTCGACGAAGGGGCGAAGTACAATACACAACTCTGTATTTATTGTAATAGATCCGATAGACAGAAAAACACATTTAGTCGCCTGAAGGAAAAAAATAACAACATTAAAGTTAGCGAACAAGGCGCGTGTTTCAGACCAATTTGTCTTTATTTGAGGCTATCTGTTTTCAATTCTAATGATGAGAAGAATAGACACCAATAAACTGGGAAGAAAGCAAACAAAAAAAGAAACTCACAAAAACAAATCTGTTAATAAACTAGGAAGAAATCTAGTCAGATCTAGTTTAGCTTTTTTTGTCTGAGGCACAAGATGCTTTGGACGTCTCGATTATTTTGTAAATCATATACGCATCTTACGTGTTTAAGGCTTTCATATTGATTGTGCACTACTAACCAGAAGTGTGCAACTCCGTATACAGTAGTGTAAAAGGCATTGTTTCTTTTATCCATGTTATAGGGGAGGAGAGGGGGGGGGGGGGGGGGGG
>JAVFBW010155932.1:17266-32157 GCA_034783835.1 Mopalia ciliata
CCCCCCCCCACGTATAGTGTAAGATATGCGCGGTCGGTTCGAGGAATCATCTGTCATGCGCCGGTTATATTTCAAATGGTAACTTTCGCCAAGCAACGATAATTATCGGTGACTAGGTTTGTCTGAGTCTTCTCTTTTTAATTTCGTGTAATTCTTCTGCACATTGTGAAGAGTGTGATCGCTGCAAGAGCGAAACGAACTTGTTCTTCAATGTATTACATGGTTTAGATCGATCTTACCGATAATATTGTTGTGATTTATTGTTATTTTTTACACAAACACCTCGAATATGCACTATAAATTAGTTCAATGGTGATTTAAGTGGGATTCCATTGGTACTATTCGGACTGTCCACGGTCATTGGCAATTTTGTCACAGCCAACCATCATGACTTAAGATATAGTCAGCTCAAATCGACCGGGTGAGCAAGTGTTTGATTCAATTCTGTAATTACCCCCCCACCCCCGCCCCTTATGGTTCGACAGTCAGCCACAAGAGGCGCGGCATGTAGATGGATTGGCCGATTTTTAAACAATTCCGTACACGCTACTTATAAGGCCGTTCTGGTTAATGCAATTCTAGAACTACACATAGAAAGGTGCAATATGAATTTCGTTGAGAGTAGGAAAAGAGAATGTGCGCGGAAAACGATAGACAAAAGTATCTATAAAACACCAGCTGGTAGTTAACGTAGCGCTATTAACCATCTCACCTTACAGTGAGCATCATGTAACAATTTGTTTAGACAAGACAAATCAAGATTTTTTTCAGAGCTATATTTTTCGTTAATTCCACGGCAATTAAATCCATTGTAGATAGGATACAGAGCTATGAAAGCTTGGTTATAAGTGGTAAATTTAGCATAACAAAAGAGTAGTGTAATTCGGAAGAACGAAAGACTCGTTTTTGTTGTCATCAAAATGAGCCATTTGTTCTTCAAAGTTACGCTACTTTTGTACCATATTGAGTTTATGTGATTTCGAAACTGCGGAACACTCTTTTTAAACTGTCCGAAATATAGGATTGGATCCGGCTAAAAACCAACATTAGTCGCCCAAAGCAGATAAAACCACTTATCAATGATTAGATGTAGGAATTCAACTTGAAATGACTCCATCTAATCTTGGATTAAAATTAATAGTGCTTTAAACAACTGGCCCGTGCAAGGCAAGAGTTTTAAAACGATATCCTCGGCTGCTGTACGGATTTTCAAATGTTCATAGCGATCAAAACTTAATTATTGTGAACGCTAGTAACAAATTTATGATTTCTACCAAAAAACTTCCTTATTGTACCTGTGCAATCTAGACAGATATGGTTACTGATTGGACACATTTTGCCACATACCCCTCGTTGCATTTATTTGTTTTATGAATTAATTTCGGGGTACTATCCCAATTATTGACCAAATTTTGCAGAAGTAATGAATGCACTATAAGCCATTTACATCATGTGTACAGTTTCATAACAATACAGCTTTATTTATAAACAATCATTTTCAAGACTTCGTGGTATCAATGTAATATGTTTGTTCCATATGTTCAGATGTATGATTACTGGTTTCACTTTCTGCCTGTTTAATTGGTCTCCCTTCTCCTCTCTCCGGGACAATATTACACATACAATTTACGTTACTGTATACCTGCTTATCGTTGACGCTATTAAAATGTAAAGGTGTCTTTATGTAGTGTGCGAGGAAATGTAAATAAAACTAACAACAAATTATTGGTAACAAATATAGATGAAATAAAGTATGTGATTGAAGGGCCGAGAAATCCATCACGGGAAGCGGTAATCAAAGCACATTTTCAACAACATCCAGTTTGTACGAAGCATGGCAGCTTTTATCGGCCTGGGGTGATGGACTAAAGGTCTTTCTGGGGCAAACATTAGTTTTAATTGCATTATCACGGATAATATAGGACGGATTATAATGAATGTTTATATATTGGAAAAGATTAGATTTTCGTCTAATTAGAAATATGAATTCCTGAATGTGCAATAATACATTTGGAAATTATTTAAATTTGAAATAACATCCGCAGAAAAAACAAAGTGTATCTTTGTCTTAAATAGCTATTAAAGATGGGCGATTAATGCAATCTATTTATAATCTAACATTAGGGTGGCTAATCCAATTAATATAGAGTTCGTTCATGTTGTAAGATATTTGACCTATTATACCTGTTACTTCGTTTATCACGCACTGGAACTACAACTCAACATAGTTATGAAAAGTAAGCATATGACAAAAGTCAAACAGAGGGGAGTCTAGTCTGCTGCATGTGATAATCCCATTATTCTCCATCGATTTGGACTAAAATCAGGGCTCCAGTTTAATTTTATGTAATTTGAATTTTGAAGAAATCGAGTCACTATCCCACTTTCAAAGTTAAACCTCAAATCAAAAAGATAAACAAGTTGACATTACATAATACATTATCACAAATGTTTGCTATGGTGTTTTTATTAAATGTAGATGATTAAATGTTATTGGACCGTTCTTCTCTTCTAGATTAATGCATACTTGAAGCCCTATTTGAGTTCCAGACGGAAATGACGTGCTGTAAAGCAAATATGTTTAAAGGCCTTTCGTTTAGCTATTATAAATGAGGAGATCGAGGTCTTTATAGATCCGAATCCATAGATCGGACAACTAACCAGGACACTTGAGGCTAAAACCTTACAAAGACTGGTGAATGAGATTTCTACTGTAAATACAGACCGCCGAAGACATGCGAGCCATAAAATCAATATTTTCGCCACTATTATCACACTACCGTCCACAGGAGATTAATAAGTTACGCTATAAAACGGTGACTGTTTGAAATAATGGAATATTTTAACAAGCTTAGAAGTAATGTTGTAAATATTGTTTATTTCAAAGACTTATACAATCTATAAAAAAAACATTAACAAAATTATGGAAACAATTCCGTAGCGCCTTTAATGTTGAATTTTTCTTGACTTGTGTAGAATTTTTCGTTTTCAAGGATAATACATAAAAAGTTTTTGGACTATTTCTTACCCCAAAACAAATTCCATCCCCTATTCCTTAAATTTTATGGAATATTCTGCTGTTGCTTTATTCAAGGAATATTTCTGAATTTTTTCTTAAAATGTTAAGGTATATTTTTGTCCATGTATGTGGTTTTGTGCAGGGCTATTATAATGTCAAACTTTCTAATGACTCTGAAGAATTACAGTTTATAGGTTTGTTCTCCGTTCATTTGAAACATATAGCACTGTATGCGCTTTTAGAAGCAATAGTAACTTAAAACATGTTATAACATGTCTTGATCTATTTAAATGTTATTATTCGGCGGTTCAATTACATTAGATGCAATTGTAGAAGCAATAGCAACTTTAAATGTTTTTGTATCATTTGTTGATCATTTTGAAGTTTGAATGCAATTATTCGAAAGTTCATCAAAACGATCAAATAAAGTACTTTGATCAAATTAGTATGAGCAGTAAAAACGATTTGGAACATGGCTTGTCTTTTGCTTATCAAAACATGGAAGTCAGACATTATTATATTGCTGTAAATTGATTCGTCCCATGTGAGACAAAAAGCCATTACTGGAAAAAAAAATAATCTCTGTTGTGTCTGCTCTCTTGGTATTTATCATATTTGCAGTGCTTTTTTATCAAGAATTTCACTTAGCGGAATGAGAAATGCTCATGAATAAAACGTTATTTTGCTTGGCATGTTTATTTTTACAATTTACCCCAAAGAAAAATGTCGATGACAGAAAAAAATCATTTCCTTTTTTTCAATTTTTTTTTATTCAAAACGGTCTCGGCTTAGGTTTTGTCGGTCGAACCTAATGACATCGAATAAACACATAAACTCTACAACGCTTAAAAAAATACAAATAATACAAATATTGGTTGAACTACGGAAAAACAAATGCTCCATGTAAAAATTTAACAATTTAATTTCAGATGAAAGAAAGTTTCAAAAATTTTAAGTGTTATAAATATGCATTTTGAAATTGGCTGCCAATGAGTCTTCGATTTACGGAGAACGGTGAGTATTTACGTGTAGAACGTATTTATTGTGCGGGCGTAATTGATAACTGGAACTATATATATGCCTCTATCAAAATATGACAAATAACAGTGTGGAGTATAATCAAATCAATCTCTAACAACTTGTGCATGACTACAAAACATTTGCTTGCTGAAAAACTAATTATAGGCCCCAATTAACAATATGTGATCAAAACTTCTAGGATTGAACATTTTGCCAGGATGAAGTTTTGAATGGTTGACTTCGAATTGAAGCCATGTTAAATAAGGAAGACAAGTGTGATCTTAAACGAGAAGGCGCGCTTTTGGTCGTTTTAAAATACCGTTTTAGTAACATAACATCACCCGGATCAAGGAACTAAATTAAGTCCGTAATTAAAAAAATTACAAACCGGAAGTGATGTACGTGGTGCAAGGGATCCAAAACACATCGTATGCTATTGCAGTGTTAAACTTTTGAATATTTCACTTCTGACAAAAATTATTCCTGTCTGTATAGTACCTGGGTGTGAGAAATATGAAGTGGTTATTGCCAAAGGAATTCTGTGTGTACTGAGAGATTATGAAAGGGTTCGTCAGAATGAATTGATCAATTTAAAGCTAACAAAACAAAGTTAAAAAACAAATGCTGTATACCGTGTGTATTCATTCCCATTAGGCCAAGAACAAAAGGCTCGAATAGACGGGAATACATTTGCGATTCGCGGGCTTCGTCGACCCCAGACAGAAAGAAGGAAGGGCTGTTTTGCCCGGGGTTCAGCTAGTCAACAACGACAAAAAGACTCCGAGTGTTTTGCTGATCCACAGACTAGTATCAGTTAGGTTAGCGCGGTAAAATAAGCCTAAACTGAGTACTGATATGGACAGTTTTAGTTCCCCATTCATGCTAACACCTGTTAAATTAAGCTGTCCTTTCCATTTGTACGGTATCTTTGTACTGATTTTTATGATTTCAGGTCATAAGATCTGACTTTTCAGTTCATTACACAATGCAAATACCTGTCTTCAGTGCGACGAGGCCTGCATAGTGACTGTATAATACAAATCGACAAGGATCGCATTTTCTTAGCTGTTGTATATGCACTGCTGGTGTTGCCTCGCTTGCACCGCGTACGCCACTTCAGTTTTGTTCAAATGTAATTACTGGTTTAATATTACTTAGTTAATTATTCTGAGGGCTGTTATGTTACTAAAGAAGTTTTTAAAAAACGACCAAAACCCACTATAAAATGCGTGCCTTCTCCTTTAGGGTAATTGGACGGAGTCGCCGGTCGTGGTGAATCGCACAGTGTGGACCATAGTCATAGATATGATTACTAACATGCATGCTTCTTGTAAAATAGAGCTTCCAAGTAACTACCTATGTAAATAACCAGGAAGTTACTTTGGAAGATTTGACCTTTTTTACTTAACTACTTTATGCTGGTTCCGCTTCTCCTCATTTTAGTCAATTTACACTTGATAACGATACAGGCATATGTATCGAAACGTTGCGTTCTATCACAAAACAACAAGTGATTATCCAGAGATTGTATAATTACGTTACCCCACTTCTAAATGTCGTTCAAAACTTATATAAATCATTATATCTGATGAATCTATATAATTGTGAGAAAAAGATATGTTGGATGTCGTTAGAGTCTAGAGTCGTACTCTTTCTGCCACTACCAAGAAAGGATCTTTTTGATTGATAGTTTGGATTGCAATCTGACCTGTTTGATTATTATTGTGTGTTGAACACTCGTTAGGACAAAGCGAAATCTCGGGGCATTGCGTACTATTAATTACAACAAAACTGATTAGAAAACACACCAGAGAACACGAAACAGACTTCGCACACCTATCCAGAACCAATGAGAAAATCAGATATCTAAATGAAGGTTTCTACCGTCCGCAAAGCAATCTAGGGGATACCCACGTATGCTCGGAATTGGGAAACATCTCAGCGTTTCATTTATCCAATTTTATTTTGGCAGAGAATAAATTCCTCAGAGGAAATGTCGGAATTCGCCGAAATCGAATCAATAATATTGTCCAATCAACAAAAGCTATTTTCGATTCCCTAGGATAAAGATTTTATCTGAAATAGGAAGTCGTGACGCCATACCAACTGCTTCAGTCGTCGTTGTCATCACGTTTCAGGGAATCGGGCGCTTTAAAATCATGTGTTTAGATTTCCATCGGGAAATGGAAATGGCGGTTTGATTTTATAACACAGGCGATAGTCGTAAACGATCCAGTGGAAAGTGTGTGGCTTGATTTTGACATTGAAGTTTAGATTTTTTTACTAACTTAGAATCACATTTGGCACAAATCAAGATTCGATTCATGATTGATGAGTTACAAATCGTTCTGGATGCTAAACATAGAAGAATACAACTTTAAAAGTTGAAACACTTTAGGCTAGGAACTATAATCTTTAAAAATATTGCAATGGTTATGCGAAAGAACATATATTGTCTACTATTGTTTTAAACGAATATGTTGTCTGAAAATTATTAATGTGTTATTGGTTCTAGAGAGTAAACATTGGAAATGGGAATTCACATAAAAACCAATGTTGCCAGAGGGGATGCCTCCTTAAGGATTAATAGTATGCATGAGAGTGTACACTCGCACGCGTTAGGGACTCGTTCTTGGGCTATAAACTAGAACATATTTATTTGCAACCAATGAACGCACGATTTTGCAGACAGGCGAGACCAATAAATATTATCCCTTTCAATTTTAACTACTCAGGGCGTTTTGCAAACACATTCCACATGTCCAATTTACCTCTTCAACTGCATACCGACGGAGATATTGTCTTATATACACATGTGTGGTTTATACGAGGTGTCCTCCCGGTTTTCCACGGTATTTAATTAAGGAACAGTGTAAAATGGTCTATATGTTATCATGTACGCGAAACACCATTGAGTACCACGAAAAACCCTAATCAAAGAAACACATAATATATCATGCGAGAAAACTTTATAGTACAGGAGTGTGATTGTGTTATCAGAGGTACATGCTCGTGGTGGATTTACAATGAAACCATGTCTAGCACATGGACACAAATTCGATTTAAGATATGGTAAATAACGAAAGCAATAACTCATATCATTAATATAATACAAGAAATGAACTTTGGTATTCAGGTGGGTTTAAGTTTTAAAGTTTGCTTTGTTTTTTTGGTCAAGGTTAACCGTCGTTAGTTGGCCTATGACAGCGTCTCAATCCAAAGGGGGACGGAACTCCCCTTCATCCATATGTTGTCTTCGTCTACCGTTGAATACATCATTTAAAGGGTGGCCCATTTGATTATTCTTGATAGGTGTAAAATTTTGTATTAAACGGTATATCGCTAATATGTCGATACATGAGCACTTATGCTATACCTAACACATGGATAGGTTCCCCCTTCACCCCAGTGTCATTGCATTATTACCCTTGACTTTCAATGTATAAACTTGGCAAATCATGACAATGAGGGGGAGGTTTATATATAATTAAATAACACAGATAATGTCATAAATCTGTCATATAATCCTTTTTTCACTGGAAGAATTTTTGTTCAGATTTGGCTAAGTGACTGTTAAGTCTTTCGAAATGGTCTGTGGGGATATAATATACATAATGATGAGCACGAACACCAGTGTGTTTGTTTAATTATTGGTTTTCTCTGCAATTAAACTTTAATAGTTAACTTCACTCATATGTCTGCAAGCCATTGGATGAAGAAACGACTGCCAAGGTCACTGGCAACAAACACAAAAGTGCAAATAAAAGAAAGCAACACAAAGACACGACAAAAGGATCGGCTTCGTGTTGTACCTTAGTTCTGAAACACTAGGGCAACAGGAAGCCGATAACGTCACTGAACAACAGCGACGATGCAAGAACATCAAAACCGAGACGACATCGCCTGCCCTCGACATCATAATTAAGATGTGAACAATCGTATGTTATTTCTCTTTGGCGTATTACCTGAGCGATAGGACCCACAGCGTGTTTGTTTACTAATCTTGCTTCAATGTGCTGGTCAAGGGTTCGATTCCGTCTGCCTACCAGCAGGTGCATGGGTGAGGCACGCCATCTGGTGGCTCCGGGCAATCGCGGGGTTGTTTTTACTACGTTTCATCCCGATTTTCCACCGTATTTAAGCCAGGGAGAGTGTGTAGTGGACAGCCCGTCGCTAATAAGGGAAACTCACGTGAGTACGACATTAAACCCCAATCAAAAAAACAAACAGACAAACAATCTGAGCGATATCTTCATATTACCACCATACAATAATCAAAGGATCTTGGGTTTCATTACCTGCGTGTAGTATAACTTTTTTTGAGATAGTTCCAGCCGTGCTTTCAATGTTTTCACACGACGGTGGTTTTAGATAACTGCTGCAGTGTGGAGTGCGGCTTTGCTACAAACTTATTTGTTATCACTTGTTTTGACGGCTTTGCGCAATTTCTACACAAAATCGAACACCTCAGCCGAACTGTCAAAGAAACAAGTGTTTTCTCAGCCTCAGTTTCCACATAGACCCAAGCATGATAAAAAGACCAATTGACGTAAACGATATGAATAGCAATAGATAAGACAACACGTATAGATTAAATACAGAGATATTGTTCCAAATATCTCTGTAACCAACACTTACCGTTCAAGTGATATGGCAACTAATGTAAACACACTGGCGAACACAAATATGGGCATGAGATAATACTGGAAGGAGCAGACGGCATCGATATGAAACACGTGCCATTCACACGGTGCGGTGTATTCCAAAAGTTTCAATGGCATCACAAAAGATGAAACAAGGAAATCACACAGAGCCAAGTTGACGATATAATAGTTCGTCACAGTGTGCATATGTTTGTTTCGCCATACCGTCCAAATCACAATAAAATTTCCAAACACGGACAGTAAAATGACAAAACAATAAGCGACGATGAAGGTCAATGCAACACCTTTGATTTGGGTAAAATCACGGCCATAGAATCTCTGTGTGACACACAAATCTAGTTCATTTTCGAAACTTTGATTCGTGGTGCTGTTGAAAATGAAAGCGGTTGTAGATTCCATTGTAGTCTTTCACTTCTGGGTAATGGATGATACTATGACACGGTCTACACGGCGTGGTAGTTTAATAGAACCGCTAAGCGTCAAGTCCCGCCTCCTAAGCGCCTGGCTTGACGGTGATTGGGAGGAGAGAGCGATAGTACTTGCGGCTTTCTTAGCAGCCGAATCTACCGTAGCGAAAACACGACGGTTGACTGGCAGTTTCAGTGAGCTGGATTCAAGCTTCCAAGATTGACTGCATCAGGTTGATCCTGGCTGTCTACTGTGTTAGTAGAAACTACAATGCCATACATAAACAGCTGTTTTCTGACATATTCAATATAAACTATCGTCACACAACTACTGATTATATAAAACAATCTATCATGTTACACTACTTGATGACTTTTCGCCTCGATACAGATTTTTACAATGAAGCTCTAACACGATGGCTAGTATTTGAGTAACAGCTTACAACCTAGTGATAAATCATAGAACATTGCCATGACACAGATAGCATACACGATATTTTTGCTTACAGCTTCCAAAGGGTTAAATTGAGTAACGGCTCATGATACGATTTGGATGCAGATCGTGTATCTCGTTAACTTTAATACACTTCACACACTTTCCTCATATAACCGATTCTGTAACTGTTTATGAGGTAAACCTATATTTTTGATAGTTAAAAATGAACGTTATTGGTCCGTTTATAAAATAGTTTTAGGTCGCAATCAAGGCAAAAGTGAGAACAATGCATGGTTGGCAACCGATACTTGCACCAATTTACCATATTTTAACGAGTCTGACATCTGTTTTGGTCTATAAATTGTCTCCGAGAGTTCAGGGTTTCAAACTTTATTGGTATTTTGGTCAAGATAATGCATCAAAGTTTGTAAGTGCAAAACGTTTGATTCCATAGTTATGTGGACTCCGACTGTATATGTATAGTGCTGATGCCGAACTCGTTTAGAATATTAACCTGTTTATTTTTACGAATCTCCGCACCGTTATTTCGGGTGTTTGTGATGTATTTATCTTATACCTCCTGTGATTGTCATGTATTGTGTTTGTTGCCCTATAGGTGTCGATCGTCATTGCCTTCGTCCATTGGGCTGGAACGTCGATATTTAAGTAAAATAATCTAAAGTATGGCGTTAATCACTAATGATTGATTGATTGATTGGTTGGTGTTTAACGCCACATTCAGCGGTATTTCAGCTACGCTGTGGCGCGAACATGTTGTTAAAACTGTGTTATTCAACGCTCTTTACCAAAACAAAAATTTTCATCTGGCTGTAGCAGCAAACATCAAACATAGAAACAAATCGTCTGAAATGTAATATAAACAATTTAATAATCTTAACGTTTTTTAGTTTGGTTTTTTAAAATTATTTTGTTTGTTTGTTGTTTTTTGTTTTGTTTTTTTTGTTTTGTTTTTGTTTTGTTGGGTTTTTTTTTGCATTGTGTATTTACAATTATGTCAGATATAGCTATTTACAAATATTTATAATATTAATGCCGAGTTTTCGTTTTGGCGAGCCACCAGCACTATGTGTTCTGTTGGCTTTTAAGCGGGTGTTTGCCCTTCTGCCGCCCTCCAGAAGGCGGGGTTGGGTGAGCTTTAGAGGCAGATGAACCAATACTATAAAATACACCTTATTTTTCACCATCGACAGCTGTCCACATCGTCATTAGAGGATGAATCCGTGAACAATTACTTGTATATAAGTTTAGGGAGCATTACATGAGTGTGTCTTATTTTGGTATAAACAATTATGCATTTTTAACTGTAAGATACTATTATTTATCCTAATCTCACCCCCACAAATTAAAGTAAATACTTCTACTGCTTATCGTTTTCGAACAATGGCTTTTGAGGTCAAGGCATTAAACTACTTTGGATCTTTTGTTTTTGTGCTATTCTTTATATCAACTCTTATAGGAATAGATAAATTGGCTGATGAAAGTTTCATATGTGTTTGATAAATACATAAAGAGCTATTCCGCCTTGTTATAGTCAATGATTAATAATGTAAATTTGATCTGCTCCCTATGAATAAGAGAAGTAGTAGGCGTCTTTTCGGGGCAGGAACACTCTGGTTGTCGATAAAATCACATAGTTCAGCTAATATAATTAGTGCACGTTTAAGTTGAGTGACGAAGTAAATTAACACGATAGTATAAAGAAGAGTAAACACATAAAAAATCGAATTTACCTTAGTCTGTTCTGATTAACAGCTCATAATATCCGAATACTGCATGTATTACTGATTGTTTGCTTTTAACTCACCTATTCCCTCACATCTAACATACCTAAAATTTCCTCAGCAGAATTGAAATAAAAGTTTATTTAAACGATATCAAGAAAGGAAATTAAAATAGAATATTATCTACTCATTACACTTATATCGCTCAACAGAAATACAAATTAACCAATTGAATATCCTTGTTTAACACTGGCGAATGAGCATCCTTAAGTCTAAATTTGTTTGTTTTTTTGATCGGTGTTTAACGCCGTACTCAAGGATACTTCACTTGTATGACGACGGATTGTCCACTTCACACTGTACACATCTTTATTACGATGGAAAACCCCCAGGAAACCTCGTAAAAACCACCCCCGCGATTGCCGGAGCCACAACATATGACTCGCTCATGTACCTGATGGTCGACAGGCGGACTAGATCCGGTGAACAGTACATCGAAGCAGGTTCAGTCTAGGAGGCGCACTCGGTACCACTTAGCCACGGCCGCCGGCCTCAAGTCTAAAAGTTTTAAGCAATTTTGCGGGTGGAAAATATAACAGATTAAGAACATTATACACACACCCCTAAATAAATAATCGCATCAACTGGAATCAATACATTTTTATAAACGCGCCTTGTATTTTTTTTATTTTTTCTGCTGGTTTATTGCAGTTATTTTATCTATCATGTTCTTGTCGCATTTTATAAACCACCTACGTACCTATTTATTGAAATAATAGGGCGACTTGATAAATCGATGCCTTTGTAACAAATCATATATTCATACCGATTAACAATCCTTTGGTTTTATGCCACTTTACATAATACATATTGCGTGCCACGATTAAGTAACGATTAATCTCGCTCCTCGCTCGAGGCAAAACAAATCGCCAATAAACAATATCACTTTATGCGTTCAATCAATAAATATACAGAATTGTAAATGTGTTCTCGCCACAGCGTAGCTGAAATACCGCTGAATGTGGCGTAAAACAATAATCAATCAATCCAAAACGACTGTGTTCAACCCTGTTTTGTTGATACGCATGTGTGATGAGCAGTTAACTACTGGTAATCTACTTTCTCAAGTGTGCAGACCAACAAATTGGTTCTGTATTAGAGAAGTAATACGGTTGTTTCAAGTGCAAACAGTAGAATACAGTTACTTTTGTAAAATTACAAATTCCCACAACTTCTCACCACCTGGGGTTCGACTTCGCTTGTATGGGTGAATTCAAAAGCTGTTTACAACTCAAGGGTTGAATTCATAGGGGATTCATGGTATCCTCGCGCATCTCATGGGTTCTCGTATTACGTCACAGTAATTTTATTCTATTGACATCAGAACAACCAAAAGTAGCATAAAATATCTACTATATGATTTACTTCCAGCACCAACTTTTAGACATGGAAGAAACCGTGCATACCATGATTTAGTGTGACTGTGTGTTCTGTTTCCTTTCCATTTGAAACTAACCGAGGCTACTTGGGTGGATCTGGTTTATAAACGCGATCTTTGTGTTTTAAGTATTAAATTTGGGTTGGTATAGATCACTCAGAATGTACGAAGTTAATGAACTATTTAGAGTCAATGCAACTGTTAAGATCCGTTCTGCGTGTGCAGCCCTCTGGCTATGGGCAGTATGTATCGAGCTTATATAACACTGTCATTCCATGACGATAGAGTAACATTAATTTTACAACGGAGCAAAGCACTTTGCTTTGTATAGTAGCTATATTGCTAACGTACACTGTCAACATATCAGGTAGACAGTTGGAAAATTCATTTCGCTCTGGTTTTCCCAAACCTATTAACGGACAACTCACAGACGATCTATTCTCGATGCTTTTCATGGTGTCGGGAGTCTTTGGCTATGTGTGAAAACGCCATTATATCGTGAGTGAAATAACCTTCAATGATATAACCTTAATAAAAACCCAGAAAATTAAAACGTTTTTGAGAAACTACATTCTATTCATACATGTGTACCGAACAGAATTTTACATCTTAAATGAAATAGTAGTGATTTATCAAACAATTAATCAATGAGAAAAACACATGGTTATAAAATTGAACAGAAACACATAAATATATAAGATGTAATTTAATTTATTACATACTTGTCATACTCACATGCGATGTTATGGTAACAAGATATGTTAATTTAGTTGTCTGCCACACGTTCTACTTTTTATAAAGAGCAGATAAGGTTTAAAAATCAATTCCAAATTAGATCAAAATTTGATTTGTATTTTCGCATATATTATCAGGTATTTAACATGCATTTTTTTTTAATTAAGGCGTTAAATGGTTGGCAAAAACTTTGTTTGCATATGGTGGTAATTTCAACTTTAGTAGACTGGCTTCTGGTTACGGTATCCTTTAGCGGACCGCTGATAGCCTCCACCGTAAGGAAAATCCCGTCTTCCGTCGTAAGCGTATCCGCCACCGTATGGATATCCGGTAGGGTAATTGTAAGGATAGCCACCTCGGTTGTTATATTGGTATCCACCGTTGTATTGGTATCCGCTTCCAGGGTAAAACCGAGATGGGAATCCGCCAGCTCGGAAGTTAAAGTTGTTTCCCCTGAAATTCCCTCTATTTCCAGGATAAAAATACTGGAAGCCACCTGGTACGTACCTTGCCACTTCCTTATATACCGGACGCTTAACAACAACTGGCGCTCCGATCTTCACGTTACCAGTTTTCTGGTAACCGTAATCTTAAACACAATGGAAGAGAAGAAATTCATTTAATAAGTAAAAGATAATAAGCCTAAACTGATCTACAATTGTATACATATACACAAACCTATATATTAAAATCCGAAATGTTTTCATTGATATTGTTTCCCCAAAATTAACAAAACTGGTCAAGGATTGTCGAGCAATGAAAACCGACCAATCAGCTCATGCGCTTGATATAGATAACCCAGCAGAGACACGTGATTGGATAAATCTTAATCACCAGTAATTTGGGGTATAATGTAAGAAAACATCAGATAATCAGGCGAAGGTGTCAATTTTAAAAAATCCAAAAAGCAGAACTTAATCCCTAAATTCCTCAATTAAGAATAAAATAGTTTTGAGATATTTTATAAGAGAATTTCACCAGAAGGTCTTTTAAGTTAGTTCCTCTTGTACATGTGTACGCTTCAATAGACCTTTTCCAAAGAGGAAAACAAATTTAAGGTACAATATTACCTAAGTGTTCTGGAAATAACATCAACAAGATGGCATGTATTGGAAGCCCTTTCGACTGATAAGTAAACGCACAATCGACCCCAAAGTAAAAATATCTATTCAGTGTGTAAGACAGACAACACAGGAGAGATGAAATGTCTGCCAAGTGAACAATTGTTGTTGTAGTATAAAAAAAAAAAACTTTTGTAACAACAAAGATAGGTGTTTGGGAAAAAAAATTGTTATAGTTTTGTTTTGTAAAAGAATGTTTGCCTTTCGATAAAATAGTCAATTTGCTTCAGAGGGATATTCTCTATATCTTGTTTTCGAACAAGACAATTCTTAAATACGTACTATTTCTCTACAATATGCCTATGTTAT
>JAVFBW010155933.1:0-21499 GCA_034783835.1 Mopalia ciliata
TGACTGGTTGGTGTGAATTCTGACTATTGTGACTCGTTGGTGTGGATTTTGACTCTTGGGACTAGTTGGTGTACATTTTGACTAATTTGACTGGTTGGTGTACATTTTGACTTTTGTGACTGATTGGTGTGGATTCTGACTTTTGTGACTGGTTGGTGTGAATTCTGACTATTGTGACTGGTTGGTGTGAATTCTGACTATTGTGACTGGTTGGTGTGACTTCTGACTATTGTGACTGGTTGGTGTGAATTCTGACTATTGTGACTCGTTGGTGTGGATTTTGACTCTTGGGACTAGTTGGTGTACATTATGACTAATTTGACTGGTTGGTGTACATTTTGACTATTGTGACTGGTTGGTGTACATTTTGACTATTGTGACTGGTTGGTGTGAATTCTGACTAATGTGACTGGTTGGTGTGGATTCTGGCTATTGTGACTGGTTGGTGTGAATTCTGACTATTGTGACTGGTTGGTGAGGATTCTGACTATTGTGACTCGTTGGTGTACATGTTGACTATTGTGACTGGTTGGTGTGCTTTGTGACTGTTGTGACTGGTTGGTATGGATTCTGACTATTGTGACTGGTTGGTGTGGATTCTGCCTATTGTGACTGCCTGCTGTACATTTTGACAATTGTGACTGGTTGGTGTGAAGTCTGAAAATTGTGACTGGTCGGTGTGAATTCTGACTATTGTCACTGGCTTGTGTGGATTCTGACTATTGTCACTGGCTTGTGTGGATTCTGACTATTGTGACTGGCTTGTGTGGATTCTGACTATTGTGACTGGTTGGTGTGAATTCTGACTATTGTCACTGGCTTGTGTGGATTCTGACAATTGTGACTGGCTTGTGTGGATTCTGACTATTGTGACTGGTTTGTGTGGATTCTGACTATTGTGACTGGCTTGTGTGGATTCTGTTGTGACTGGCTTGTGTGGATTTTGACTATTGTGACAGCGAACAAAGGCTCATGGGAATTAGGTAACAAGATGTTAATTTCTGAGTAGCTTGGATAAAAAAATCTCAATCTGCAAGAGGTTTTCGATTAAGCAGTAAGTCTACCGTCAGTATTGATATATGTCGGAAAATGGTTAAAGCTGTATTATCATAATATCGACTGCCCGATTACAACATGGTTTGTTTAAAAATATGCAATTTAAGAAGCTTCGTACCTGGAAATTATGTAAATGTCAAGCACCCTTAGTGCACAACATAAATGTCCATGAGTGAATGTTTTTAGTTGCGTCTGAACAGCTCAAGAACTCACTCTGTCGGTCGGCCAAACTTTCCCTCATGACGCCGTGAACAGGATAGAAGTCAACCCGCCTTAAGTAGAGAGTTCAAATTGGGGGCTAAACTACACTCGTATTGAAAATGGGATAATTCCCAACGAATTTCAGGTTTCAATGGCAAAAAAGGTGTCCCGATCTGTCCCTTTTTTGAAGTGAACAGTTAAAGGATCAGTTAAACGCCTTTGACGTTGACCATAACACTCTCATGGAATCAACCCTTAACCTGTCTAACATTATGTTACACTTTTGGAAGCCCGTTTTAAAATTATTGCATCTATTGAAAGGAACTTCATTAGTTTTGGAGGTTCTTGCTAAAAGACTTACAGCTAGTTTTAGCTTGGAAAACAGGCTCTGTCCTGGGTGGATTTTTGAAATTGTCTCTGCAAATAAAAGAACTTCTGTTAGAGAAGGTAAATAGAGTTTAACGTGAACAGGATAGAAGCCAAACCGTGTAAGGATTCTACCGCTAGTCAGGTGTCAAATTTAATGTTTTTTTTTTTTTTTTTCCTTTCTGCAATCTTCTTTTTATAATCTTGATAATGTAAAAAGTTTGACCAAAAATGTAGTATTTTAGAATGTTTTTTATATTTAAATTGTAAAATGCTTGCTTCAAAGATTATGTATATCGAGGGGCGGAAAGGATTAACGATCACCTCGACTGACTACCTGCTGACTATTACCACAAACCAATTAGCGAAGAGCCCACAGATCAATTACATGATCGTTGGGATGTGTATTTGAGCCGAACAGTAGACGTGGGAACAAATGTTTATGGGTGGTAGAACACACATTTATACGGACTACTCATGCTTCCAATAGGACTCCTACTGCTAGTCAATAACAAAGGAGTGAACGTAATCTTTGATGCCGACGTCTGTCAGATTTTGGAGTTAAAACTGCCGTTTAAAGACATTGTTTAAAAATTATGTAATAAGAAAATTAATGCAATAGATAAAACTCTATTTTGCCTTTTCATTCAATTATAAAACCCGAGTTCAATCACTTACGCTGTTTTCTCATCTTTCATTTTTCTTGATTTTTATGATTAAAATTCTTTATTTCTCGTACACTATTCGCACTCAGTGTTTGGAATTTGGCACAGACAATCTTGAAGCCATTATCTAAAAACCCCTGATGTAGTTTTTTGATATTGATTTTCGTTTTGAAGATATTCAGCAAATATTTTTTTAAGGGCAGATTTTTATTTTTTTGCATATATTTTTTATCAATTGTTTAAAAACTAACTTGACTTAAGAAAACCCCTATGATGGTTTTTTAGTTTAAATACCAGTTTACACAGACATGCAAGTTTGGAGAAAAAATCTCAAACCATCTAAAAAAAATAAAAGTTACAAACAAGGGTCTGTTTTAAAAAATTATTTGACGTTTTCCTTTCTTTTTGTCATTTTCCAATAAAACGACTTATAATATGACCTTATATTTAGAATCTTGAAATCCTCTGCTTTCTATATATATATGATGTTACTATAATCATCCTTTGGAAATACCCGCAAAAGCCGCATTTTTTACTCGTGACTAGCGGTAGAGTCCTTAACAGCATTATTTTATTTACACACCAGTATTATAGCAATGTACCTAGGGCGTATTTTCTTGAAACATACTTCAATATTGACAAATATGGACTGGATATGGCATTTGGTCCTTCTTTAATTTGCATGTATTGAACATGGGACTATACCACGCTGTGACAAATAATCGTTACATATAAAAACAAGTTTTATAAATAAAATAAATAAAATACTATGAAATAAACAATTGTAGGCAAAAGTAACATTACAGAAAAAGGGCCTAATATCACCGGTAATGGCTTATGATTTAATATACACGTGAGTGATGTATTGATAAGAGACAAGTTACGAGGTGTATTTAACCGTCACTTAAACGCAAATAATGCAATCAAAAAACATGTGTTAATCGCCCACAGATCTATTCTCTTTATGAAAAAGTTATAACGGCTAAAAGCCATGTGTTTGGTATCTACTGATCAAATAGAAGTTTTCTTGATACACATTGGCATCAGATTAATAGACAAATGGTTACATCAACAGCTCCAAACATCAATAGCGTCAACCAAAGGCTAACCAGTTTCATGGAAATTCTTTCATCGAACATTTGCAAAAAAGAAAAACTTATTTTCTTTTCGAAAGCTTATTTTTGGGGGAATGTGAAAAACACAAGTCAAATGTAATTGTCATAAGGAGAAAAGAAACACAAAGCGGGTATTCTGTTGTGTATTTACTGTGTCCTGAAACAGTACATGGAAACTTAAGTTCCCCGGCTTGCTGCGTGACTCCGGAAACTAACCCTAAGATTGCTCCAGGGTTGGTGAGATAACTCTGTGTGGATAAACCTTCTTTTATGTCCATCATGTGTACTAGAGATATGTTGCTGGTAGACCTGAACTGTTCATAACATCCGACAACAGATTTCTGCTGATGGATCAAGGTTGAATGTTCGCCAGTTGTTGTTTAACAGCGGGTGTAGGCGACGAACTTTCTAAATCTCTAAGTCTTCGACGATCACAACAGCTTCATCATGAGACGAGCTATCATCAGATGTCACAACTGGGTCGTCGGTAAATGGCCATATTCGAACACCTAGATCTATGTTATCTTCGGCTAGCTGGGCAACTGCACAAGGTCACAGTTCAGACCTTTATGGAAGAACATTCAAATATAAAGGCTACATGCTTTGATGAATCTATCAGAGATACATATTCGTGTATCCACAGGGGCTCGGTACCATAAAGATCGTATGTGTATATAGTAAAGAAAAAAAAAATTGACACTCCGGACCAGTCTGGGGCGCACCCAGCTAGAACCATGGTGATTTCATAATGTTGATGGGCTAGTTTGTATTATCCAATCACGGCTAACCGCATACATCGCTCGTAGGCTGAATTAAATACACATGGAGAGGTGGTATTCATTAATTTTATGTGGTTAGTAGACTTGAATTGGTTAAATTTCACCACGGAACAAGTCTGGGTCGACCCCAGACTGTCTACCCTTTTCTTTTGTATGTACAATCTCTATGGTATCGAGTCTTTGTGCATTTAGCTGCGGGCATGCTTTGGAAAGAGAAAGTTGTACAGTAGATTGTGTCATCTATTAATCCTGCCTATCTAGGGGGCATAACTCTGAAGGAATGACAAGACCAATTACAACAAATACCCCAGTCCACACCATAGGAAATCGCACATGCCTCCTTTGGCAAAACTCACTAGCCAAATGAATAGCCAAAGAGTTGATAATCAATCAAAATACTGACTCTTGTCAAATATTTAATACAATACTTTCAGATTATAAATGTTACACTTATGTATCATTTTGACAGATCTTAATAAATGAAGTAGTCAACCCCCGTTTTGGTTTGCAGCTGAGTAGGCCTACTACACCTGGAACGTTATCAGTTAATGGCGATCACCATGGCGCAATTTTGTCTTTTATTGAAACTTAATTACGACGTCATTGAACTCTACGACGTCATTGGCGTCATCTGCTAGTATCTTTAATACTTTTATAATGCTTAGTCTAAAACTCGGCAATCACTTGTTTATTCTAGTACTCATTAAATTAGGATAAAATAGTAAAGCGTAAGACTTGGCACGGTGCCAAAATGCGTAGCGTAAACTGACGTTTGGTCCACTGATTTTCGCGGACAGAATAGGCCAGTACGGTATAGAATGAGGATGTTCGAAGTATCGTCACTTCTGTGTTTTGTGAGACCGATGCCGTTGTCTAGCATACACTTACTATATACTGTGTTATCCTGTTCCTGTGCTACAGTCCCCGGTGTATGGAATAAGTAGTATATTCCCTTGGGCTAGGAATCAGTTGTTCCTAGATTTACATGTATTGATCTTTCAATACTTCCTGATGCATGAATTATTCACTGACACAATTTGTCAACGCAACGACGAACAATTGCTCTCTGTTTAATAAAACGTTTAGTGGTTTTTCAAATGTGTGCAGCTCTAATAAATGGACCCTGATCTATAAAATGTTACTGATCGATTTAATGTTCTTTGGTCTATAAACTGTTTGATTTTTTAAAAACGTTTACTGGTCTAACAAATGTTTTCTAAGCTGTCTATTCGTTTTTTTCATATGTATATATCCGTGTAAAGTTTACTAAACCGTCTAGTATTTACTGATCGATTGAATAGTTTATAACCCGCATCATTTATTTAAGTTACTCATAGAATATATATACATAGAAAAATAATAAAATGCAAGATACGGTTCTGGTCGATAACGACCCAGTCATTGACAGACAACCCGTGATAACAAATAGCGTAAAGCAAACAACAAACCTTCAAAGCACTAGCTGTCACTTAGTAAAAACAAAAACTTATACGCCATTCGATTCCTGTTTTACTTAATATCCCGTGTTATTCCATACAGCCCGCTGATGTGACTGTCTCGACTAATGTTTACTCAGCCCGCTGATGACGACTGATTCACCTAATGCTAACTAAGCCCTCTGGGGCCGGTTGCTCGAAATACTATTAAATTGAATCATCTATAAGATGACGTCACGCCATGTTGTAGGTCTATCTCTAGCCGGTATTAGCGATTTAATTTGATGTTTAATGCTCCGTCCACTGTTTGCTCAGCCCGATCATGTTTATTGATTCGCATAATGCTAACTTAGCCCTCTGATGTTTACTGATCCGTTTAATGCTTACCCAGCCCGATCATGTTTATTGATTCGACTAAAGTTAACTTTACACTCTGATGTTTACTGGGGCCCGTTTCACAAAGCGATCTTAGCTAACGAAAAACGTAATTACCATGACGACCAGTGTTGAAGACATAGTGTTGCCATGACAGTTACATTTATCGTAGGCTAAGATCCCTTTATGAAACGGTGCCCCGATCCGTCTAATGTTTACTCAGACCGCTGATGTCTACTGATTCGCATAATGCTAACTTAGCCCTGTGATGTTTAATGATCCGTCTAATGCTTTCTCAGCCTGATCATGTTTACTGATTCGCATAATGCTAACTTAGCACTCTCATGTTTACTGATCCGTCTAATGCTTACTCAGACCGCTGATGATTACTGATTCGCATAATGCTAACTTAGCCCTCTGATGTTTACTGATCCGTCTCATGCTTACTCAGTCCGATCATGTTTACTGATTCGCCTGATGTTTAATGGTCTGTCTAATGCTTTCTCAGCCCGATCATGTTTACTGATTCGTATAATCCTAACTTAGCCTTCTGATGTTTACTTAGACCGCTGATGATTACTGATTCGTCTATTGTTTACTCAGCCCTTTGATTTTTAATGCTCCGTGTAATCTTTTGTTAAATGTTTACCGTAGCGTTTATTATTTACTAATCACAGTTTTGCGGAATCATGTAATGTTTATTAATTTATTTATTATATATTTATTTATATTATACATTCATCTCGTATAACCAACGGTCTACCAATACCCGCACATAAATCTTGTCGAGCCGCTGGTTGAAAAGTCTTCCGATTCCGTGTATCAACTGAAACAACGTTCTCCGACCAAATGACTGATATACTCGGAGTGTAAGCGTCACACAAAATCATATTAGTTCACCAGCATTAACACAATAAAAATACATAGATTAGCTGGTATTAAATCACAGCGCTTGTCAATTTTAACTACCGCTACCAAAACAGGTTCAGTTCTGTCCGACAAGCTCATCACTACAGGCGACATAGCAGCGGAGTCTGGCCAGCGGTGATCATTGCTTAATGGGAGTCTCGGGAAGTTGGCAAGGGAGGTAATTTTATCTTTGCAAAGCGGTCCTCTGACGTCAGAACATTCGTGAGAGTGGAGCTTTTACGTGACGTCACACACATTTTTGCATTGTGACGCTAGTAAAAGTCCATGAATCTCGACCATTGTGACGTCAGAGGACCGCATTCAATGGAACATTACGAGACTCGCATTGTGATTGGTTTAATGTAAACTTCGACGACCAAAATACACCATGATGTCAAAGTCAATATGAATTATAATAATAATTTAAAAAGTTATCCTACACTTAAAAAGATATCTGAAACAGATTAAAGAGGTTTGAAATAGACCACAAAATATGCCCAATTAAACTGTGCGCATAAGGCCTATGGTTGCCGATATATACAAATCATGTATATGTATGTGGTCTATTTCAGGCAATAAACTGAAGCAGAAATATTCGACTTCACATATGAACCGGTGAAGAAATGGATACAATAAATAAATTATCGGTGTACACGACAATACAAGAAATCTTAAGCCTTTTCGACCAGCGGATCGGCAAGACTGGGGTACGGCTACTGGTCGACCGTTGATAATACCAGCGGAATTATACTAACGGTATTAATGTAAATTGATTTATCCTACATTTGTGGGCCTCGAGGTTTCATGGTCCACTGCATAGTTTGCTATTGTTTATTTTTTTTTTTTCAGGACCTGACTATTAATATATATTTCCGGGAGATATGGAGTGATACACGGCTACAATATGATCGTATTGCCCAGGGTACAGATAAACTCCGCTTAGACAGACGCTTTCACGAGAACATATGGATTCCTGATCTTTTCTTCCCCAATGAAAAGGGTAGCTCTGTGCATAGTGTCACTACTCCCAATAAACTACTGGTTATTTACTCCAATGGGACCGTCTTTTACAGTGCCAGGTGAACATCACATATTAGTCATTTACCAACTCCTTAACATCAAACAATGAAGCGCATAGTGCTACTGACTCAGAACTGCAAACACCAATAACACTAATTACCATTCCATTCCATAAACAAACTATTTTGCCACATATCCAATAAAAGATAATGCATTTAAAATTCTTCGGTTTTGTTTAAAAAAAATACTTTTCGGTCAACTTAACATGAAAAAGGGGCCCATAAATAGACAAGAAAGGTACAATAGTCATTGCACGATATATCATAGTACCCTTAGATATAGGGTGTGTGTGTGTTTGGGGGAAGAGGAAGGGGGTGTTGTTGACGCCATTGTCTGATCTCTATCTCCAGTCTGGAACACAACACCAATGTCGATGGAACTGCGCATTGGCACATAACAGTGTTGGGCGGGGATGACCATGAGTACCGTTCACATGATCATCAGGCAATACATCTTGCAGTAGGCAACGTTGTCTATCTAATTAATGTCAATTTATGAGATTTTTTGTATATCAGCCTTATCATTTTTATGTCGTCTACTTCTTTTTTGTATGTCCTGGAAACTCATAATTCTGTCTTGTTTAATTCGGCTCCACCTATCCTATTCGCAGGTACACCATTCAGTTATCATGTCCCATGAACCTCTGGCGATTCCCACTTGACAACCAGATATGCAGTATGAAGATAGAAAGTTGTGAGTATGTTTGTATTTTGTCTATTCAACAGTTTTGTCGCCGGGTCCTTATGGCTTTCATTTGAACGTGATTGATTGATTATGTTTAACGACACATTCAACGTTATTTCAGATATTTTAAACATGATTTATTGGCATTAAGCATACATTAAGCTACCAACTTATACCGTATGCATTGGATTTGACAATCATTTTTTTATTCAAATCAAAAAGATATATAATAGCAATAACCAGAAAAAAGATAACTTTCAATATTAACTATAATTGATTGCAATTAATTACCCGAAGCGCTGTTCCATTAAGTTATACAGTTATACAAGCACAGTTATACAAGCTCAACATTTTAAACCGTTTTGTTCTGGAAGCAAATATGCCAAATGCCACTACAATTAGCCAAAAATGAACTTTGAGGATTTTCTTTTTGGATATCCGGATTAGTTATTATCCCACATCTATTCCATTTCAGTTAGTTATACATCGGATGAAATAAAGTTGGCCTGGTTTGGAGAAAATGCCGTGGAATTAGCCCCAGGAATTCAGCTACCACAGTTTAAATGGGAAAAGCACGAGCTCGTCAATTGTACAGCTTCTTATGTAACAGGTATTTGATTTATACAAATAACAAATACTATTTTATCAACCACTGCATGGAGAAAACAACAAATTGGGACGCAGAGTAAGAGATCCCGCACGAACAAAAACTGTTCATGTTAATTTCTGAGCTATACCAGCTACCCATATAGATGAAATGTACGTATACTGTATGAAAAGATATTGCTGGGTTGGAAAAGCGTGTGGTACCTTAACAATTGTTTTGGTTATATATTTAAATATCTATTTGAAAAGCAATGCATAAACAGCCTTAAACATACACTTATAAGAGAAATTTGATGTAGAAGGATAACCTTTCCCCCTTAAAACCAGGAATCGTAACTGAGCTTCTAGGGTATCTTTATGAGAGCTCCTGGGAAAATAATGTGAGACTATTTTGTTTGTTATTCCACAGGTCAGTTTACCTGTTTAGAAGTGAAGTTTTACCTACAAAGGAAGTTTGGGTTTTATTTGGTGCAGACCTATGTGCCAAGTACACTGATAGTCAGTTTATCCTGGGTGTCTTTCTGGATAAATCATGACGCTATTCCAGCCCGGATCTCTCTGGGGGTTTTGACTGTACTCTCTATGACCACACAGAGCATCGGCTTGATAGCCATGCCAAAAGTCTCATATATAACCGCCATAGATCTTTGGATAGCAGTCTGTGTGTGTTTTGTCTTCTCCTCCACTTTAGAATTCGCATTGGTAAACACACTCTCCCGCCGTGATGTCCGCCTGTCTTTCAGGCGAGGTCCCCTAGCTGATCAGATGAGTCAAGATGTAAGTTCACTGGATCATAATACCGCTTTTATACTTATGTAAAACAATGTTTATTTAATTTTACAAAACAAAAAAAATAAATTTAAAAAACTGTACATGTGTATATTTTTTTCACGTTAAAGTATGTCTTCCTATTGTGTATGAGTTTACATGTTTCATGTCAGTTAGGCCTATAGTCAAACACACAATATGCATGACCGTCCGTCTCGATCGAGTGTGCATGTAATTACGCAATATAAAACGCTACCAGGTAACAATTCCACCCACGTTTGACAAGTTAAGCGGGAGGCGTTTCAACTTTTACAAAGAGGCATTTGACCCGCTATTTCATGTTAAATAAGCTCCTATGTTGCCTTTGATAAACAGCAAGCAAATTTTAATAAATAAATTGTTTATTGATTCATGCAATAAAAAGTGTACTCCTCGTTAACCTGCAAATAATATTGATGGTGATGCTATTGTGTCTTTCTCAGATCTCTCCGAATGACGTTCACAAGATGGTCATGGTGTCGAATGGCCGACCAGCGCCACCCTGTAGGTCCTTGTCCTTTAGAAGACATCGTTTCATGGCCAAGAGAGTAGATAAAGTCGCCAGAATTGCCTTTCCAACAGCCTTTGCTATTTTTAATCTTTTCTATTGGATATACTACACTAGAAGCCCGTGAGAAGTGAATATATCGACTACAACTAGGTGCTACTGAATATATAAGTGCGAATCTGTTCTGGACTCGGCAACCTCTATTCAAAACTCGTTCATCTGCCAATTGCTTTCAATGTAAACATGTTTTATAATATGCATATCATCGCCACACCATGTTGTTTTAATTGAACACATTCATTATATATTCTGGATAATAGACAGATGTTTCAACAAAGCTATCTCCAATAGTTCAGCAACTGCCGAGTGTATGGCCTAAATGTATGTATATAGAACCTACATGTATATTGAATGCGCATTCGATCACATGTGATACCTATGCAGTTCTGCAACTTGGCCACTTTACAAAAAATAATCAATAGTAATACTCTATCACAGCGAGTGAGTGAGACCCGCCTAATATATATTGTATCGGTAAGAAATATGAAAAGTTAATGTGGGTAATAGTGCCTTAACCGGGAGAGAAGGTCAAATGTACCTAAACAAAAGCGACCTGTTTACATGCAAAATTCGTTTTCAGAAAAGCTTGTGTACCCTTTCAATTAGGGCATTATAGAAACCCCAGTATTTTAGTTTTGCGTATGTTCACTAAAAGCTGCTTATTCCGACAGTAATCGAGTAAAATTTACCTCGTCAATTGAGAATATTACCAAGTTATTTGCGTAAAGAAAAAGATATAACGTTGAATCATCTAACCTTTTATCAATTAAGCCGCATAGTATTGGACGGTCTTCAGTTTTATCCCCCATAATGCAGTTTACATGAGCGGTCTGAACTATACATAGATTTAAGTAGGCCTACAGTTGCTAGTTTCCCACCGCAATGATAATTCATTGGTTTGTGCCATAAAATGTTTCTATTTATACAATCAAATGTCTTTTGATAGTAAATAAATACACAATAAAGGCGTTTCCGTTTATTGAGATATTTGGAAATTAAAACATTTAATGCATATTTAGCATCCCAAGTACCGAGCTCTTTGCAATAGCTCTGGTAACAGTATTGGTACTAGGTAATTACACACAACCTTAACAAAATTATTTTATATAAAAAACATTCACCATAACATTTCCCCTTTTCATGCTTTTTAAAACAGAACGTATTTCAGCAGTAGTAATTTCTGAATCATATGATCATTTGTACCAATTTGAGGAGCTGAATTCTCCGACTTTTCGTTCAGTTCTGCTTGTTTGGATTTAAATTATCGGGGAATATATATTAAATGCTTCCAGCGATGCGAATAAAATAATATTTTTAAACACTTCATTATTCATCATTAAAATAAACATTTATCGATAATTAGTTTCAAAATAGATGGAATCGCCCGTTTTTAAATTACACGGGATGTATGTTTTTGTAGATTCTATCTACCTGCTTCCCTCCTCCCCTCCTCCCAAGCAATAAAAGAGGCGAACACAGATCTCAAAGTTAACCCCAAGGCTGAAATAACGATTTTTTAATGGTATATTTTTGTAGCCGATTGTGAATGATCGCATGGCTTTACAGTGTAGACGTCCGAGGCGTGGTATTCGGTGAGCAACACGTATTATCGCGGAAAGGCTTACAAACGGAGTGGTCAGCTACCAATGTCATCACTAATGTGGTCCTCAAAGGGATGCATCCTCAGGCTGTGGAATCGTAGCATCGTCAGGCTGAGAACGAATCATCCTTGGACTGAGGAATCGTAGCAGCCTCAGTCGGAGAAATCGCAGTATTAACGGACTGAGGAATCGTAGCATCCTCAGGCTGAGGAATCGCAGTGTTCTCTGGCTGATGAATCGTAGCATCATCGGGCTGTGGAATCGTGGCATCCTCAGTCTGTTGAATCGTAAAATCCTCAGGCAGGGGAATCGCAAACCCTCGGGCTGAGGAATCGCGGCATCCTCAGTCTGTTGGAATCGCAAAATCATCAGGCTGGAATCGCAGTATCCTCGGACTGAGGAATCGTAGAAACCTAGGGCTGTGGAATCGTAGAAACATCGATCTGTGAAATCGCAGTATTCTCGGACTGAGGAATCGTAGCAACCTGACGCTGTGGAATCGTAGAATCCTCGAGCTGTGGAATAATGTACCCTCACTAAGTGTAGACCATTTTGTAGCCATGAAGTACCATCTAGCTTTTCAACGGAGGTCACGTGATGGAACTCAGTCACAGCTACGTAGAAATCAAGCTGATTTACTCTGTGTTAATTATGTATTAAGTCGTTCAAAATAAAATGGAACTCATTTTTTAGTTACGGATAATTTAATTTGTTTAGAACATCAAAAGAGACTTACATAGATAGATCTACAGCTGTACAGTCCCAGCATGTTTAACTGGACTTGTTTGAGTGGCATTTAAAAGCTGGGATGATAACATAATAAGTAAAAGTTTATGGATTTTCAACTTCTGGGTTTATTCTGAGTTGTAACTTGCCTAACGACTATCGCACAATTGACTGTAATTTACCGATTATGATTACACACCATGGTCATGGTTCAGGAGCAAGCCGACTTCATCCTACACATAGTTTTAACCAAATGAGTGTACATGGTCATGGTTGAGTGAGTGAACTAGAGCTGGTGGTGAAGGGTAGGTCGATACGGTCGACTTGTCTATGAAGACTTGTCAAATCCGATCAAAGAGAAACCTCAACTATCATATATGCGAATAAAGCTGCAATAAGATCTACTGAAACCGTTTTATTATATGTAAAAAAAATTCATAAAGTAGATTGTGCAATCTTTACAAGCTATTGTATTTTTTCTACATTTGTTTTAAGTATTGACTTCTGTTAACAAATGGGAAAGCCATCTCGTTAATGCCAACTTGTGAGTTGTCCTTTAGCTCTGAAGCACCAGGGTTACAGGAAACCTCCCAAGTGAATAGATCTGGAATACACACTCGAACAACCGACCTGTAGTAAGTATTTTATAGAATAGATATAATACACTTTATTCCCCTGCATAAAAAAAAATACCATTTTTGGTGACAGAAATCTGTAAAAAAAAAAATAAAAAAATAAAATAAAAAAATAAAAAATAATCGATATGTTTTATAATTTAAACGTTTAGAAAATATTGGAATACAATTTTGAATACGGGTACATTGAATCGAATTATTTTGGTGTCGGTAGAATGCCAGGTGACTGAGTGGTCTAGGTGGCCGGTATTTACTGCTGGCGATTTGATGCCTAACTCTGAGGGGTCGTGGTTTCGATTCCCAGACCGGTTTCAACCTGCAAAATTTTCTGAACTGGAATCTGTTCAAACTAAGAAAGTGTTATCCTAAAATAAAGAAAATACTGCATTGAATAGTTTGTGTAAATCTAATCCCTTATAGAAAGTCAGTGGAACTATCTATTTAACGCACTGTTTAAAGATTCTATTCACACGCCACAACATACGCATTAAAACGTGTATATTAGCACAGTAAATATATAACGCATCTTTATCTTGTATATATCTGATCAACTTGCGATAATTTCATTGGAATCAAATACAGTAGATGATTGGTAATTGTATTGACATCCAGTCTTCTACCACACAGTGTATCCACACCTGTAGTA
Source organism: Mopalia ciliata (assembly GCA_034783835.1). Classification (NCBI taxonomy): domain Eukaryota; kingdom Metazoa; phylum Mollusca; class Polyplacophora; order Chitonida; family Mopaliidae; genus Mopalia; species Mopalia ciliata. The sequence goes on from JAVFBW010155933.1 coordinate 14,256, forward strand.
ATTTGATGTCTTCCACTGGTTAAACATTAAAACGTAGCTATGATATCCTTCATTGCGAAAAAAGTCCCAGAGACGAAGAATACCAGTCCCAATAAAATAAATATTGTGTCCATAAGAAGCCGTCTGATGTTTGCATGGCATCCGGGTGCTGTGTGTAGAACCAGGTCTGAGGCAGCAGGTATGATAAAGCCCAGGCATGTACAGCAAGAAGCTCCATATACAGCCATTAACAGGTCCAGATGAGGCACGAATGCAGCACAGCCAACTGCATAGAAAAAAACACATTATCAGAAGGGGTTTTATTGGTTTGGTGTTGCATGTTGATCAGGTAATAAGTATGCCGCGTGATGAGACCATAAAGAATAATAAACATAGTATATCCATTGCTGTAATAAAACGTATGAAACGTTCGTAATTTTTCAATTGAAAACAAGCTGACAAGCTAGCAAGTCTTCCACTAAATAAAGCTAACTTCAAAGACAACCTTTTTGTTTTACAGAATTTTATGAAAAGCAATCCCTTCCGTTGTTTTAAAAGTATAGAAGACTATATTTCAATTTAATTCCGAATTTGTTACAAAGTGATCGTGTTCACTACCTTCATTTCTACAGACATGAATATTGTAAAATAATGCAATGAAGGCCATTTTGTTTTAAGATGATGAAATTCGTTGCTATCTGTTGTCTTAATCGGGGGAAACTATACTTCAAGTTGCAGCACCCTTGACAAAATTTGTTCGGATTACCATAAAAGTCAACACAAACAAAATCGTATATGCTATTGATGACTGTGGTGGTTTTATAAGATTATTATTAAGACAGATTACTCAACATCTAAATACACTAAATAGTGCCAATGTTGCTGACTAAGTACAATTCGTAATAATCGTAAAGTAAGGCAAGATAACTTACAACTGAGAATCAATACAATTAGCCTTTGTATATATTCTCCATATTGAAGAAGCCACGGGGAGGTTAGTCTTTTTTCCCATGGCGGCCAAACCATTACAAATATAAAATAGAACTGTATGGGATAGGTCAAAAATATAGATATGGGTAGCATCACTTTAGCAGTCGTTGAAAGCCTGCAAAAACAAACAAATAAAGCGGGTAAATAAAAGATGATATATTTAAGGAGACACGGTCAGTCAAAACCTAAAGCGTTATCATACAATGAAATGAATTATACCTTTCAAGAAGTAGAAATAAGAAGCTTATCTGAATTCCACCCCTATCAATCTGTGGATTAAGCTGGTAAATAACTTAAAATATCAAGTTGAAATGTTCTTCAACGAAATTCAAATGAAGGTTGAACTATAGCCACGCCCCTACCTGGTCAAATGACCAATATTCTCTAACATCAATACTGCTAACCAATTAATTTCTTTATTCTTGGGAATGCTTTTTTTCTCCGGAAAATGTGCAAGCTGAGACGAGGTTGAAAATCGAACCCGACCCTCCTGGAGGCTCTTCCACTAAGAGCCATATACGAGTGATGTATGGATGTATTCATCTTTGTAGAATACAAATGAAATCAAAGGCATTGAAACTTTATACATGTAAATTATATGAATATCAGCAGAACACATTAATAATAAACAATAATTTAAATCTGTGATTCGTGTTTGCTGAGGGTCGACAGGTATATGTTATAATACATCTCACCATTCCCCAGAAGGAAGATTTAACATAACGTTGGTTTCTGTTTCAGGCCCATATTTTAGATAGCCCAGACATCCTATCACAACGATGATAGTAATTACTGTTCCTAATGCGACATTGAGAACCCCAAACCAACCATGGAACGATTCCGGCTTTTTCATCTTATTCTGTACCGGAACTATCTATTTATTTAAAGAGAAAAAACAATAATCACACAATTTACCTTGAGCTTTTTTAGCCAATTTGATGAAGATATGTCAGTCGAAAAAGTGAAGGAACCCTATTCACAATGGAACCCGATATACATTGAAACGTTGCACCCATAAACTATAAGTTGTAATCCATAAAGCCATGTGTTATGTTTAGTACATCAGCTTCTAAATGCCCCTTAAACAACCTACTATTTATGTAGTAATATTTCATATAAATAAGGATTACACAGTATTCCGTACTAAGGATCGCCTGATGGCTCCTTTCCTTTGTTCATGATAAGTAAGGATTTTGCGTTATGAAGAACTAAGTTGCGAGTGGCGGCTCCCTGCTACATACTAAGTAGGGTTGGTACGTTATGAATTATTAAAGTGCTGGTGAATGCAGCGCTCTCTCCGTGAGGTCACCGGTTGTATGTGATGGCCGTGGTCTTGGGAGTTCTTGAGAAAGGGGACGCAAGTCTTATATACTAGTACAGAGAATGGGTGTCTTGAATCGGTAATTTAATTAGAACCTAAGGCTCTGAACTGGGACTATTGCCTATGTGTCAAACCACTGACCGGATGTGCGATTGAGAGTTAGTTTAGTTTGATCGAGAACATTCGATAAGAGTAAAGGGTTCTTTAAAATCAACCGATTATAACAGACTAGGTGCACAATTGACGTAAAGCTGAGTGAGGCTCTTAGGTTAAATACACTGATTGTTTCGATTAAATTCTCTCGTCATGGGGTTCGACCGACCTACAAAATAAAAAATAAAATTTTTTATAGACCTTTACAAATCAGCATATCTTGATAGAAAATCCGTTTTTTGTCCTTTTTTTGAGTCATGCCAGTCTCTGTACCAGTTTTATTTTATATCTACTGTTTTATACAAAGTCAAAACACCTAACATTGTAATAACTTAACCGTAAGCAATTCTACAATTACACTACTTGTATTTTCTGTTCAGCCTAACGATTCGTTTCCCTCGCAAAAACATCAAAATACACAGGATTCCACAGGACAAAGAAATAATTGAGAGGCGTAGAATCGCCCGACAACCGATGTCTAGACCCACTTACAGCGGAAAATTCATTGACAAGAATGTCAGAAAAATATCTGACTCACTATCGTACCCTCTTTCATAGATATACAAATTATTTTGCCGTTGATATTTTGACAGTTATGTCATCAAAAGAAGGACATATAAAATTTCCCAAGTTTAAAAAATGCGCCAATACGTCAAAATTTCATGTAAAAGTATCTCCTGGCGTCATAAAGAGAACGTCACAACGACGACATAATTAAGGAGTTATCTCTCTTAGCTACACATCACCATGCAACATGGCGGACACATCGTCACAGCATTTCTTAACAGTAGAGGACACTACACTTCATGCTATGTCATGGAGAAGGAGAGGCTTTAAGGTTTGTAAGAGGTGGAAGGGTTGTAATTAATCATGTAATAAAAAGTGGAGAAGGTAACAGTGCACCACTGAAAAGGAAGGGTTGACCCTATGGCTGTCATGGTGTGGTATGGGTGTCTTCTTGTGATGCTTTGAGCGCGGTGGTCCCTGGTGAAAGTTTTGGAGAGGAGACGAGATTTGTCACGGGGTGCTGTGAGATCACAACAATAACATGAGGAGTTATCCCCTTTAGCTACACATCGCCAACATGGCTGACACATCGTCACAGTATGTCTAAATTGAAGTGGCACTGTTGACCAAATGTGGGGATGATGAATGTGACATTCTACAGTGGCTGCGTCCTATCTCGCAGAGATGGGCCATAACGGGGCGACCTTTCCTCTGAGTGTCGTAACACCCGTCGAGGGCAGCCGCATCTTGTGACTGACTCATATACTTAAGGATCGATAGACGGCTAGATCGTGTGAATGGAACATCAAAGTAGGTTTAAGAAGAGCACTTGCTAACTACAAAACCATGGCCGTTGGCCTCGTTCTAATAAGAAGATAACGACAGGTCGTCGTTTTCAGGCTGAAGGTCTTCTTCCCCTTCTTCGTCTTCAACAAGATGATCTTGAACACTACCATTATCATATTTTTCTATGCTTTCTTCAGGATGCTCGATTAATTTATGATGCATCATATCGTAATTTATAGAAAAACAACACACACAAGTATCGTACCCAAAAGACGTTCTTCATGTTCGGCTGCAAATCAACGATTATGGGAATTGAAGGACATGGGTTGGTTGAATGCTCCATGACAAGGCTGTTTGTCTACGTCACCTTCCGAGGTGGGTGGTACCGGTTCCATCGACGCCACAAAACGCTGCAATATGCCATAAAACGCTGTCGTGATGGCGTCGTGTCGCCGTAACCCACCGAAGGCTCCTGAGTCGTCGTGATGCCGCAGAGCGGACGGGCAGGTCGGTGAATGGGTGACCGAAAGAAAGGTCACCGCGCCGCCATGTCCCATCCCCGCAAGATAGGACGCCGCCGTCGCTATGCGGTGCAATCGTGAGAGAACACTCCACAAGAGTAACAGGCTGTCAGCTGTCACCAACTACACCCTGTCCACGCTGATGTGTACATCTCACAATTCGGTCTTCGCTAATGGGTTCGCTGAGCAATGTTCTGATGAGTCATCATTCTCATTGGTCAACAGTTGTTGTTGTGACCTCATAGCACATCATGTCAAATCTCATCACATGTCGGCAACTTTCGCGAAAGCCCATGCACTCAAAGACACCCACACCACCCGTTAACATCACTTTTCCTTATGCAATCGGGCGCAGGTACCCATCCGCTCCCCACTACATGATAACAACCCTTCATTATGACCCACATCCCAGCGCGCAAAGCATCACGAGATGACACACCTTCAGCCCACATGGAATTTGACGTATAGGCGCATTCTTTCGACGTCGAAGTCATTGCATGACTTGAATCCAGCTCAGCCATTAACACTGTCCATACAACACCATTGTAAGGAATAGAATTAATTCAATCCATCAACACTTTTTTAAACCGCCGACCCATGACACCCTTTCTCCGTACAACCGGTGACCTCATGTTGAGGGAGCTGCCATCATCCGCTCGTTACAATCATTACTTATCATGTTCTTAGGAGCCATCAGCCACACTTTAGTATTGAATAACATATAATCCTTCTTTATATGTAATATAGTCTTACTACATAACTAGTAGGGAGAAGCCAAATTGACTGCTCTCTACTATTTAAGTAGTAACGTCGTACACCTCTTCATGATAATGTATTCCTTATTATGAAAAGTTGAACTTACCACAGCGATACCTTCTAGCGTTAATAAAGCCTGTCCCAAGAATAAGGGAATTTTGGCCCAGGAGTTGAAGGCAGGTCTGGAGGAAACGGGTGGAAGATCAACAACAACATAACCCAGGATAACCAGCAAACTCGCTCCGAACAAGACGTTAGCGATGGCAGAGAAAATGGCTAAGATGTCCAATCGTGTGATGAGAACGAATGGAACCAATAGTATCAACATGAAGAACATATATAACCTTACATTCAGGTCCACATCAGCATGGTCTATGATCAGCTACAAAATGCAAACAACAAAATATTATTCAATTAAGAAACAGCTTGTAAAATGCATATTCTTTAAAAAGTTATTTCCCTCTATACCATTCAACCACAGGACTGAAGGTTAATGAAGTGTTTCTTGAACTTGATTTAGTCAGTACCCTGCCATTTATGGATACCCAGTCACTCACAGTGCGCACATTATTACGTCTTTCCTGTCCATAAACTGAGGAAGAAGGCAGAAGTACCACCGTTGGTCAACCAGGGACAAAGCTAACCGGAAACCATTATCCCTTGACAGCTCACAGACGTCGCTTATATCTCTATTGCATTTCCCGATTTATTGCTTGATATGTGTTAAAAGCCATTTGATTTTTTAGACGAAGTTGAACCCGTGTGCGGTACATCGAAGTAGGATGATAAGTCGATACGCTTACCATGCATTGACCCACGGCTAAAGAAAATCTCCCGATTGTATCCTATACTCTCTTGTTTGTCGCCAGAGAAAGATAATGAATTCATCTAGACAACGTTTCGGTTTATTGATCAAACCATTATCGCCACTCAAGATGATGGTTTGATGATTAACGTTGAGTAAAAATGAATTATTTATATTTTTCTGAGAAGTTACCGTAACATACTTTACTATGTTAAAACTACCCCATGGTATCCATAATACTGTAAAGTCAGCATAAGAACTTCTCATGTGTGATTAAATTCCAGTAGAGCAATAGCACTTTAAACAAATTATAGACCTACATTCTTACGGATGAATTAATATCTAGGTTAAGAGGTTCAGATACGACTCAAGCAAGACCGACTCCCTTCCATGCGATAACAGCACTAACGCCATGCGTATCCATTGCGATATCACACAACGGCGTGTTTTATTACAAATTAATGAATCAGATTATTATCCTTAATATGTATTTATATGCATTATACCTTGATGAGAAAAATGTTTATTCTGGCTTAGTAAGTTACTTGTAAGTTTATCCCTTACAGTGTCTGGGTTGAGTTCGAATGATTTTACCTGATTGATGTATGTACAGCAACAATACAAGTTTAACTTAACTAGTTTTATTATTTTAAACACAGTATCCCAACAATGAGGGAAGTGTGTTCTTACCTACATGACACCATCGCCAACCACAAAAATGGCAGGAGTGTATTCTTATCTGTCTGACATCGCCAATCACAACAATGGAAGAAGTGTGTTCTAACCTACCTGACATCGCCAACCACAACAATGGGAGAAGTGTGTTCTAACCTGCCTGACATCAATAGTCACAACAATGGCAGAAGTGTATTCTTACCTGTCTCACATCGCCAACCGCAACAATGGGAGACGTGTGTCCTCACCTGCCTGACATCCTAACCACAACAATGGGAGAAGTGTGTTCTTACCTGCCTGATATCATCATCAAACACAACAATGGGAGAAGAGTGTTCTTACCTCCCGGACATTCTAACCACAACAATGGGAGAAGTGTGTTCTTACTAGCTTAACCTCATCGCCAACCACAACATTTTGAGAAGTGTGTTTTTACCTGCCTGACATCCACAACCACAACAATGAGAGAAGTGTGTTCTTACCTGCCTGACATCATTGTCAACCACAACACTGGGAGAAGTGTGTCCTTACCTGCCTGACATCCTAACCACAACACTGGGAGAAGTGTGTCTTTACCTCCCTGACATCATCGCCAACCATAAGAATGGGGGAAGTGTGTTATTACCTGCCTGACATCGCCAACCAAAACAATGAGAGAAGTGTGTTCTTACCTGCCTGACGTCGCCAACCACAACAATGGGAGAAGTATGTTCTTACCTGCCTGACATCGCCAGTCACAACAATGGGAGAA
>JAVFBW010155934.1:0-11946 GCA_034783835.1 Mopalia ciliata
AAATGGACAATCCGTCGTCATATAAGTGAAATACCCTTGAGTACGACGTTAAACACCAATCAAACAAACAAACAAACCTAAACTGAACCTGCTTTCCTCCCAGTTTTCCACCATACACTATATTTAACCCCAGAACTGTGGGAAGTATTTATTCCGCTGTTGAATACAACGCTAAACCCTAATCAATCAACAAATCTAACTGAGCAAAACACTACACATTTTGTGGTTGTGTTGGTTTGTGTTGGTGCTATTGTAGGATTAGTCATGTGATACTTGCTACCAAATCTTTGTTCAAATAAGCTTTTACTATGAGACCATTGTCTAGAGACAGTTCATATCAATTGTAGTCACACCATGTTTACTTAGCACTGAAGGATTATCAATTTTTCAGCTGACGAGCAAAACACTTCAAACAATTTTTTTATGTTTTGTTTTTAGTTTTTTTTTGTGCTAAATTTATTCATCCAATACTTACTCTGATTCCTTGTTTAGCAAATGTGCTTTGCTCGTAACTCTGGCTAGAATTGGAAAAGACAATATATTTCAAGTCTATTCAGACTGTCTTTCCTTAACAACAGAGGTTTTATGGTTGTGTTGGTATGGCTATATAATGCTGGTGTACACTGCCATGACTGAAAAAAGTCTAAACATCCATTTCTTCCTGAAATTGAATATTGATTTAGTCTACAGAACAGGTGCTTTTTAATTTAAGCACCTGTAATTTAGGGGGATTTTGATGACTAATTTGGGTGAATTTGAAAGCTCTTACATTTGGGGCATGTGTCTCTCAACTTTAAGAAATGACCAGATAAGCATGTACATTTTCTATATTTCAGTTTATTATCCCTGCTGATGATGCTTTAATTAACCAAAATATAGGAACTTAGCATCAGTATCTTGTTGATTGCCAGGGTTGTGACATGAATTCAAATCTATTACAACCAGGTACAGGTAGAACATGGTATATGTTAAGAGAAAAGTATTTAAAGCGAAAAAAAAAAAAATTAAGTGAGAAAAAAGTATATATTCTTTAAAGATTGAGATTTTAACTTTTTGTGTGCTAATTAGCTGTGGTTCTCAGAAAGTTGCTGAAGTTTCTCATTTCGGTCACAATAGCCTTGACTGTTAATCAACATAGATCAAAGGATTTACCTTAACACAAATTTCATTCACTCTGTTACAGGTGAAGAGATAGAAAAGATGAGAAAAACTGCCCCCATAACAAGCAGAATTCTTGAGGTCTAATCTACCTGTACTGAATGTTAATCTCAGGTAATCATTGTGGACAAAGCCACGTGTGCCAGGGAAGCCTAACTAATTGAACACAACATCCCCACCCAGTGGTCAGCTCCCATGGTCAGAGCTAAGAGCTGAGCACACACCAGGCTGCCTTGTTGACTGAACTCCCTGTCCTATATACTCCAGAACACACAAGGAGAGGACCAGCAGCCCCTCCAGCTTTCTATGCGTTTTAAAGTGTCTGAAGGAAGTTCTCTCTAAGTCAACAGATATCCCAAAGAGATCCCTGTCTTATTGGGGTTGTCTGTGAGCGTCCTCTCATTCCATTGCTAGAACTGTCGGTTGGCGTGTGCGGAAAATGATTCGAGGTTCACACTTGTAGACAGTCTAATCCGAAACAACCTCACTCCCAGATTCTTTCTTGAGAAAAAACTAAGACAGTTGGCAGAATTTCTTCTTTGAGGGATCAACGACTATGCTCTGACATCAGGTAAGAATGGGCTTTATTTTTGTCTGCATATGCCAGTACCACGTTATAGGGCAGCTGGCCGGTTTGTGAAAAAATATCCATAATAAAATTTCTTCCTGAAATAATAAAACATTAATAATGGAGGTTAGGGTGATAAGGAGGCTTGTTTGGTACATGCATGTACATGTAGCATTCAAACCAGATAAACAATGATCACAGATGATACAGGTACATCAGGCCGTAATCTTGTCAAGCATTACCTTAAAATCGGTTCCTAACATTTTGTGACATAGCCGGACTTTTGCATTTTCCCCTGATTTGCTGATTAAGCAATTAAGCAAAATTTATTAAAATACAATCTTCATTGATAATTGAATGACAAAATTTGTCAAAATCAGAAGCAAAATGCATTCCTCCTACATGTAAATTAAGTTTTGCATAACCATGGTGAGATCCTGTTCTGTCCATTCTCCCCAATAGCACCCCCCCGTACATGTAGCTAAACATTCAGTTGATACGGCATACTATGATAAAATATAAGTAAGAAAACTGGTCAGTGGTCAAATATATTATTATAATTTCAGATCAACTTCAGATCAACTTCAGATTTAAGATGATGAGATTGAGCTTTCCTATTTACACTTACATGCATAATAATGAGTACTGTCGTAAGTGTTTGTAGCTTAGTGGGTTAGAGGGCTGTCTCTGCTAACCAGAGGTCGAGTTCAGATTCAGGGGGTGGCAATCTAAATTGTCTTCCTCTATAATACAAATATAATATATATAACTTTATTTATTTAGGGTGAAAAATATAATAATGTGTAAGTTAAAAGGAGTACCACTTGAACGGCACAAAGACTGAAATGAGACATAGGTAACTTTTAATTCTGCTATATTTCTAAACAGTAATGACCCTGGCCACAGGGATGTCGATTAATTAAAACAGCAGGATCCTTTCATGGTTTGTATTAACTCCCAGAGATAAGTTTCTTAATAAATATACTTTTATCATTATTTCTGTACATATCTACCGGTAGGACTCCTTTTGAGTCCTTATACTCTTTCAGTGATAGTGAGAGGGTGGACTTCTGTGTTTACACTCTGTGTTCTAATTCAATATTTTTTACTACATGTATATAAGCATAACAAAAAATGTGGGCTCCTTTTTCAAGCTCAAAAATGTGTCGAACTGTCAATTGTATATAACATTTTAACTGTAAGTAAAGTGTATTTACTCTCTCTATTCTATTTCAATAGTTTAATAACAAGCAGAAGCATAACGAGAAGGTTAAAAATGTGACCTATGAATATAACATATTTAATTGTATTATAGAAATTACATTCTGATTCCCGGTTATTCATATGCTAATGCTAAACTGGTGTGAGTCGTAGATTAGTTATATGTGTTATGTTGTCAGTCTTCATAACTGGTCAAACTGTAAGACCTGTCTAGGAGTTAAGCCTCATTTCCTGTTTGTTTATCTTAAACTATCAATGGTCAACAATGGCTGAAGAATGGTAATGTGGGGGTGGACATGGCCTCAGCCTGTCTTGAGATGGTCATTGTACGACTATAGTATTAGCTGGTTTTCTTCTGTTTACTATTCTAACTAATGACAGAGGAAATGGGATAATCATAGCTTTTCTCAGAGTTAAACACACAGTAAGACCTGACAGATGAATATATGTATGGCAGTCATAATGAGAATCTGATTGAATACACTTGAAAACACAATCTCTGTAGTCACATGATACTGTCTTCCACTTAAACACACATACAAGCTAACACTATGAAACACAAAAACTACACACACAAAACAAACCCACGATTCATTGTCAGTTAAAAAATTTAGATTGTTAAGAAAGATATGCGGAAGGTGTGAAGAGACTTCAATAGAGTAATACTTTTAAGGTGTTGGAGAGGTCATTGGCCTGTGTTTATTCTACAATTCCTGGTTACAGGTGGGTTTTTTCACAGTTACTAGAGGAAGGATTTCATCCAGTCATTATACAAGAAGGGTAATGGATTCAATTCCCTGAATGGTTAAATGGGCAAAATTTTCGGAACTAGAGTCTGCTCAAACTAAGAAAGTGTAATCCCAAAATGACAAAAACACTGTTATTACCTTATAGCTTCTAGCAGTCAGGACATACAAATAGACTTTACCACAGGGGGTCTTACTTGGTATTGTCCCAACTTATAGAAGTTATAGGTTATTTGATTTTTAAATGATAAAAAAATTATTCATTGCTTTCAGCTTTGAGAGCTGTGTCACTATCCTATCAGAGCGATAGTGAATGTCCCCTTTCAAGACCAGCTGACTAACCTTCAGTTCTATTTTGTAGAAGGTCGGGGGGGTTGAGTGGTCTAGGTGGTCTGCATTCACAGTACTGCTGGCGATTCGGTGCCTAACTCTGAGGATCGTGGTTCTATTCTCAAAAAACTTTACAAGGTTCAGCCTTCAACATTTTCTGAGCTAGAATCTGTTCATACTAAGAAATAACTACATGGTGGTTATGAGTTTTCACAAGGTCACAATTTTCCTTTCTTTGCTCAATTAGTGTTTGAAGTACTATAACTGAACACTGCACTTCTCAATATAGAATCAATGTTGCTAAACCTCAGTTTACCATTAAATACCTGCCTAGTACGCAGGGGCTTAGCCAGAAATCTGAAGTAGGGTGTCCAAAATGGTCATTTTGTTTCACTTTTCATATAACTGGGTGTCCAATTTTGAAAGTTTTCCTATCTCTTGCATGTTAAAATTTCCTAAAATAGGGTGTCTAAATGAGGCAATTCTTCACTTCAGGGTGTCCATGTGGACAGGTGTCTGCCTAACCCCTTGCTAGTACGTTTTGAGCATCAATTGATTGTGTGACATTTTAGCAGGAAGGGAGTTCATCATAAGAGCAAGCAGGGTCTTAGCCAGAAATCAGAAGTAGGGTGTCCAAAATGGTCATTTTGCTTCACTTTCCATATAACTGGGTGTCCAATTTGGACAGTTTTCCTATCTCCGGTATGTTAAAGTTTCTTAAAACAGGGTGTCCAAATGAGGCAATCGTTCACTTCAGGGTGTCCATTTGGACGGGCGGACGAGTGTCTGCCTAAGCCCTTAAGAGCAAGGCTGTTCGATTGTGTTCATGTTTTTATAGATAATCAATATTAACCTGTATTTTGGCTCATTTGTCATACTTTGGTTTGAAACTATAAACCATATTGTCAATAAAAACTGTGCTCACAACACATTTCGTGTGCACCTGATTCAGATATGTGTGTGCAGTGTGTACCCGAATTTCTTTTTAAAGTTCTACCCCTGCGGCTGAAATAAAAGATGTGGCATTTGTATAATAAGGGACTAACGTCTGGAGTATCTATCAATATTTCAGGCCAGTTTTTTAAGACTGGTTTAAAGGTCATTATATTTTTGCAGACATATCAACCGGTACATGTTCTCAACATGACTGGTCCTGTAAAGTACAGATTAGAGGCCACCTTGTGTGACAGGTACTAATTACAGGTATATAGTATTACACCTGTGAGGGAGACACCCACCCACTCACCTTGTCCTTAATAGCTTTCATTGATCAGTGTGGAGAAGCGGTGTAATACCAAGCATGATGACCTAACTGTTGAATTGTGCTGTTGAAAAGGATTCCAGTCGGCTTAGCTAAGAAGTGTGTTCCTAAAGTACTAACACAGGTATTCTTTAATTGAATTTATTGGATTTACAACAATGATGAAAGATTATCATTGCTTTGTCAGCTTTATGGGTCATTTAGATGCTAGGTAGTTAATGTTGTAAGGTGAGAATATATGTGACTGGTAAGCGTTTAGTGGTTAATCTTCATGTATTAAAGAAATCTGTTCCCAAACTAATCCTACAAGTATTGTTGTGGTCTTTGCTTCTGAGGGAAACAAGATTTCTGAAGAGAATACAACTGAGGGATAAGAAACATACCGTTACCAAATTCCTTTTATACAATGCTACCATGAATTGCTCTCTCAATCTCTGATATCATTTCATGTGCTAACAGACTTTGTCATACTTCAGGGTCAGTTGTGAAATCTACAGAGACTGATTGCAAAGTGTGTGATATTCAGCCAGAAAGTCACAAACAGGTTAAGCTGAAATGGCCTTGAAATCGACAACTACATGGAATATACATGCAGTGAATGTTTTTATTATTATGTAGACACATTAGATGTGGTTTAATAACTAGATTCTTTGGTTGACAAATTTGAGTCCTCTTCATTGAATTTGATCACATGTTCTTGTATGCTATTGTGTCAATATTGCATGAGTTCCTCAGAATTGACATTTCTAAACTGGTATACGTTTAGCAATTGAGTAAATTATGAGAATGCTTATTAATTACACAGCCCCGTGAGGGAGCGGGTGGGCCATGGCCCTGCAGAATACTCCCTTGGCTTCCTCGGTCGATCATAAGAAGCGAGAAAAGAGGTTGCTTTCTGTTACCCTGGACTTTTTGCAGAGCTAAAAGGTAACGGGAAGCAGATTTGTTTGTGATGTTCAGTATTTGTGTCTGTCGTCATATAAGGGAAATACCCTGGAGTACGACATAAAACACCAATCAAAAAAAATATAAATTTTACGCGGGTGGTTGGAGGGAGCTTCATGTTGCCCTAGTGCTCTCAGAGCTTAAGGGGAACGTAAAGCCGATCTGTGTTTATTATGTTTTGTATTTGTCCTGTCTTGTCTTTTTCTGTTGCCAGTGGCCTCAAGGGTGGTTTCCTTCACCCATTGGGCTGGCATGTCATATATAAGTGAAATACCCTTGAGAACGACATTAAGCCCCAATCAAACAATATAACAATTATAAATGTAATAGCTAATATGAGTCATATTAAGGAATTCAAATACATAGAGGAAACAATTATACATAAAGCCATAATGACCCATTGGTATTTAACCCATGGGTCAGGGTTCATAAACAATTAACCATGTTGACTTGTATGTGGGTTATAGAATGTTGACAGTCAACGTATAATAGGTGTATTTAGTATGTAGAGTCACATCAAAATAAATCAGAGGTTGATCGTGATATTACATGTTTACTGTTTAGTATACTAGAATTCCATCTGACTGACACACATTGTAGCTTGAGCGAATGTTGGGTGAATACTGTACCTCATTTTGGTATGACTTTCATTTAAGTTTGTCCGAACGAGTGTCACTGACCAAGTGACCATTAATCTTATTGAGGCCCCAGGTAAGATTATACATGCAGGTTTCAATACAGGTAATGACACAATCTTTCATCATGTATGGTACTAGGTATTGGACCAGATTGATATTCGTTACAACTGCTGGACAGGTTTTCATTGTGACTAATGCAGCAAATGCTGTAAGCTGCTGGTTTGATCTAGTTCTTTAGTCTTAGTGTTGCATATAATAGCCTAAAGGATACACACAGATGGTCTGTTTCATTATCTTTGTTTTGCATCTGTTTGTTGATCTGTCTTGTATCTGTTTGTTGCTAGTCAGTTGTTTATCTTCATCAAAATGGGATGGCATATCATTTGTAAATACACTTCAGAACGACTTAAAACAGCAGTCAAACAATCAGAAATGAGAAATCTGAATAATTTTTTGTGCCTTTTTACATTTCCCTTGTTTTGGGATAATGCTACATATATCAGAGTTTCAGTGGATTCTGTTTCAAAAAATATTGCAGGTTGAAAACCGGCTGGAAATCGAACGCATCATGCCACGACCCTCAGAGTGAGGCACTGAATCACGAACAGTAAATGTCTGCCACCTAGACCACTCAACCACCCAGACCACTCAACCACCCAGTTTTCTACACAGACCCCCAATATATCCCAAAATAATGAAAGTACGATCAGAAATCTAGTAAAATTTTATCTAGTTTTAGGTCTTTGTTATATTTAAACTTTCACTTCGTGTGCAACCTCGATAGGGGTGATGTTTAAAAAAAAAATCCTGTACTTAGAGAACTTTACTCTTTTTTAAGACAATTTATGACAATAAACTCTCAAAACTACCAAACAAGTGCTAGGTCTGATGTATTTCGGGTCAAAGGGAGGGTGTATTTTTACCAGACAATTGTTTATAAACGTGTCGTGTAAGCTCAGGTGTGCCTTGGGGAATACTCGTGAACATGTTTTACCAAAGTCTTAGTGTGTATACTCATCTTAGCAAGGTCAAGGTTATGTTGACATATTTAATTAAGATCCAGCCTGCTCAGGTGTTTGTTTATAATCGGCAAACAAACAGTATTTATGATGAAAGGTAAACACAATGCCTGGGTGCTGGAAAATAAACACTGTAAATGATAGAAAACAAACAGGTAAACAGCTAGAATTAACTAAGGGATTTCTGCAAGCTCTTTTCACACAAGTCAATATTGAATGTCAGAAATTAAGCAACGACAAATTCTTCCAGGGAATAAAGCTGTTGTAAGAAGCCTCACCTCTAACAGGAGAGTGGAATAATGAAATGTACATTACACCAAACAAATAAATTCTTTGGCCAATCAAAGGTCTTTAAAATGGCCAAAATCATGTTTGTAAAATTTTGATACAATTTACTATCCAAAACTCACCTCTCGTGAATCTCTATACTACTATAGCTGAGCACATAGTTTATAAAATGATACTTAGAAATCAGAGTAATCATTCAGCTGTACATGTATTTATAAGTTGGTTTCGCAGTACTTAATGTACTGAGTTAGTTGGTAGACGAGTCCTGCTGCCTAATGTTGCTGGAGACTCCTTCTCCCTGGTGAACCTAAAAGTGCATGTAACCCAGGTGTAGTTAAAAGTTTTTACCTGGTCTTCTTCAACAATTGTGTGGACTTAAATCGGTAATGGCTCCTTGAGTCTCATGTTGTCCGGATGCGTCTTGAACTAAGAGGCAACAGTTGCCACATTCCTTGTAAATTGTATAAGTATACAATAATAGTATATTCCATATTTGTCTTATGTAGTGTTATTTGCCCTGTGGTTGTCTCTTACATAGTGTTATTTGTCATGTCTTCTGGTCAGTTCTCCCCAACAGTACAGGCCTGGTTGTCTGTGTTATATAGTGTTATTTGACCTGTGGTTTTCTGTGTTATATAGTGTTATTTGACCTGTGGTTTTCTGTGCTATATAGTGTTATTTGACCTGTGGTTTTCTGTGTTATGTAGTGTTATTTGACCTGTGGTTTTCTGTGTTATGTAGTGTTATTTGACCTCTGGTTGTCTGTGTTAAGTAGTGTTATTTGACCTGTGGTTGTCTGTGTAGACTGTGTTATGTAGTGTTATTTGACCTCTGCTTGTCTGTGTTATGTAGTGTAATTTGACCTCTGGTTGTCTGTGTTATGTAGTGTTATTTGACCTCAGGTTGTCTATGTTATGTAGTGTTATTTGACCTCTGCTTGTCTGTGTTATGTAGTGTTATTTGACCTCTGGTTGTCAGTGTTATGTAGTGTTTTTTTACCTCTGGTTATCTGTGTTAGGTAGTGTTATTTGACCTCTGGTTATCTGTGCTATGTAGTGTTATTTGACCTCTGGTTATCTGTGTTATGTAGTGTTATTTGATCTTGTGTTGTGAAGTGTTATTTGACCTACGGTTGTCTGATGTCTTGTCATTTGATAGGGTTTATGTATTTTTTCGGGTTTCCTTCATCCATTCAGCTTATGGCCGTCATTAAGTGGTAACGTGTTTGCTTTCTAATCCTACTTGGATTTACTGTTCAAGGTATTCAGTTCATCTGTCGTCCAACAGGCAAAGGAATGAGTCACATGATGTGGCTCCAGCAATCACAGGGGTAGTTTTTACAAGGTTTCCTCTCGGTTTTTCATCGTAAGTAGGCTAAGCAAGAAGCAGTGTGAAGTGGACAATCCATCGTCATATAAGTGAAATACCCATGAGTACGACATTAAACCCCACTTAAACAAACAAACAAATCTTTCACCCATTTATCTGTATATGGACATACAAGTGATAAAAAGTTCTGAGTACCGGTATATGTACTAATCAAACAAACTTTGTCAGGCTTGAATTGTATGAACATTATGAATTGTAAATGGCATAATAAACACAGAATATGTATTTAGTCAGTCTGCAGCCACACATTTAGTTTATAAATAATTACTGATATAGGCCATTGTGTGTATAAATAACAACTGTTATGTGTTTAGAGTTTATTTCCCGACCAGCAGCTACATCTGTTGACATTCTGGTACAGATATGAGTTGGGGACAGAGACTGGTGTTGTATGAATTGAAACAGTAAGGATGCAAGGGGCACAATATGTTTCCGATCACCTTTGACCTTATCAGAATGTTTGATATTTGACCGGTCATTGTCTTTGTTAAATGCCAGTTTAGGAGGCTGGGTTAAAAAAACAGTATATGTTAAAGAGTTGCATGTGTCTGTTAACCCTGTGCTATGCTCATCATTCATCTGACTACATGTACTGACTATATAATTACTGTGGTGACATTTCAACATGTTCATTCTCAGATGAAACAACATAGAGATATACTGTCAAGACCATGTGTACACCTGTGTAGTAAATGTCAAACTTCAGTTTGGTTTTTATCAATTGTTTTATACTTAAATTAAATTTAGAGTAAGAACAGTGTCTGTGTAGTGTGACCAGGTAGAGTATTAGACCAGGTGTCAGTACACACTGTGACAAGATGGGGTAACATATCATTAAACAGGTATTTACTGAATTAATATATCATAATCAGATAGGGTATCAGGCTGTATGTCAACTCAGGTCAGATGTGAATGTACTGTGACCATGTCAGGGTATCCATGTGGGAGTATCCAGGTATCTGGCCTAATAATAGTACCCTGTTTCTCAGGAGGGTTATCAGATGGGTGACAGTAATTAGTATACTATACTATGTTTTTCAATCCTTGAGTCAGTATACAATTAAAGAGTCAAGGACCTGGTTAGATATCCAGTCAGGTGGATAGTATATTACATGTATGACCAGGAGAATATCCTGTCAGGTGGTCAGTATATTACATGTTACACAAGGTGGGATATTCGCTCAGGTGGTTAGTATACTACATGTTAAGCCAGGTGGAATATCAGGCCAGGTGGTCAGTATATAACATGTATGGCCAGGTTGGATATCCAGTCTGCTGGTCAGTCTGTTAACTATATATGTAAGACCAGGGGAGATAATATCTGGTCAGGTGGTCAGTATATCACATGTAAGACTAGGTGGGTTATCCAGTCAGGTGGTCAGTATATTACATGTAAGACTAGGTGGTCTATCTGGTCAGGTGGTCAGTATATTACATGTAAGACCAGGTGGGATATCTGGTCAGGTGGTCAGTATATTATATGTAAGACCAGGCGGGATATCTGGTCAGGTGGTCAGTATATTATATGTTAGACCAGGTGGGATATCTGGTCAGGTGGTCAGTATATTATAGATAAATATATAATGTAAGTCCAAGTGAAAATGTTGAAGAATGTTAGACCTTTAACCCATGGCAAGCTGCGCTCCAATAAATTACATTATTTTGATCCTGCTGTTACAACATTTGATACTTACTAAGACATTGTTCCACAAATTTATCTGGTTGCCATGACTATTATGATGAACTTAGCTAAGACCATGTTGTGGAACAAGCCCCAGTCTTAGCAGTATGTGATAACACTTGTCACAGTGAATTCATTGTTAATTTTTCCACATAAAATTTTTCTTCATTTTTCTTTCCAACTGCAACAAGTTCAAATAGTTAACGCCTGAAGACCACAATTTATTCTTACCTAAATTTATTCATGAAAGGTCCACACAGTATCCTATGGAGCCTATACCCTCTAACCTGTATCAGGCTGTATAGGTGTTTTAAGACCGCTTTATTATGTGACATTAATTCCTTTAGTGTTAAGTTCATGACTTCCCTTAAGTTAGTTGTTTTAGAATGGCTCTTGGTCACATAATGGTACTCACTCACAATAATCTAGCCTTGTCTGGTGGTTAAAATGAGTTTTATGTTCTATTAAATAAATTTGCTTTCCTCTGTAGTAACAAGCTCAGAAATGTTGTTTTTCCTACCTGTACATGCAAGTTCACGGAATCGGAAACAATAATACTAATATACTTTATTTAATGAGGAGGTTCAATTAGTACAAAAAAACAATCTTCCTTGAGCAGCAAGTTGAGCCCCTCATACACACACACTTTCACACATACACAAATAGTATTTACAAAACAGAAGTAAAGAAGAGAAAGAAAAA